>DWJZ01005278.1:0-14252 GCA_018249125.1 Asbolis capucinus | reverse complement strand
AACATACCAAGGACAAACCACGTTCGAAAGCTAGTGGTTAATAAGATATGAATTGATTAACTTTTACACGTTTAGACATAGACAGTTTTTATTTAATTTTTTTTACAATTTTGATTTACATTTTAATTTATCTGAATTATCTTTAAGAGATGTTTATAATGATTTAAAAATGGATAAACAAAAGTTTACCCTACGATGTAGTTTTGGTCAGAAATAATTCTTCATAGGTTGATTTCTAAGTTTTTAAGTATTTTTACAAAACTCACATATTGTGTCATTGAAAAGTTGTTACGCCCCTTATATTGTGTTAAACAAAAATGCAAAGCTTTCTAAAAAACTACAACAATTTCATGGACTGGTTTGTTTACAAGTTATGTACGTATGAGAAAGACGAATGTAAAATACATTTTATTGGATTCTGTGGAGGAAGATCTATTCATAAACTGTTGAATAAAATTTTTACACTGTTGTTTTGTCTGTAGTGAACTTTACTTTTGACACCCGTCAAGTTTTCAGTGGCCGCCTCTTTAGTCCGATTTTTTAATCGTCGGTTTGGTTAGGTTAGGTGAATTTAGTTGAAGATA
Organism: Asbolis capucinus; assembly: GCA_018249125.1. Taxonomy (NCBI): domain Eukaryota; kingdom Metazoa; phylum Arthropoda; class Insecta; order Lepidoptera; family Hesperiidae; genus Asbolis; species Asbolis capucinus. The sequence continues at coordinate 13,668 of DWJZ01005278.1, read as the reverse complement.
TTTACCAAGACACGGCACTGCATTAATTGCATTGCTTACTACATGGAACTGTAAACTTATGTGTTGCAAAAGTTGGCGAATGTCGTTGAGGAATTTTGATATCCAATTGACAATACAGTGAATAAAAGAGCATTGTGTACCAGAGATCAGCAATACAATATACATATATGTACTACGCAAATAGCCGCTCTATTTTCGCGTGCACCCATAGTCATCAACAACTATCATGGTAGAAGATCGAGGGTAAACAACATATTGTAATTTGTTTCCTGCTAAATCTGACATATTGTTATATACACTAAAATCCTTGAAAATCGAATAGACATGTCTATAAAACGGCAAGCACCTACAGAGCTCAATCATGAAAACTGGGATCGAGAAGATTCTGCGGAGCGTGAAGAAATGGGAACGTTTAAAACTGCACCAAAAGAAGTTTTAGAAAAACGTGTTATAAGAACTGCGAAAAGGAGATCTCAAGTTTCTAGTGATGAGGTATGTACAGAGCTACACTGTTTAAACTCGTTCTATACATTTTCTGTTAGCTGGATTCTCATTTCATATACAATATAAGTATAGTTTGTATATTGCTTTATGTTCTGTAATTATTATTTTTATAAAACCTGTAGTCCTATCGACTTAACATTAAAACTAACCTAAAATCATCTGTGTATGCATTGGCATATTGATGTCAGTGATAAGTTAGTAATCGTCTAGAGGTTTGAACATTGGTCACCTCAAATTTTCAAATTTATGTGCGTATCAGAAGCTGATTATTACTAGCTATGTTGTAGGAAAACATTGTGAGGCACTCCTGAGAATTCTCCATAAAGTTCTCAAAGGTTCATGAAATCATTGGTAGATTTCTCCACATTGCCAGCATGATGGACTGTACCCCTCGAGCTCAGGATCCGAGCCCAGTAGTGGGACGATTGTGGGTTGCAATATATGAAAATATTCATTGATTGTATATAAAAATTTAAATAATTTTTTTCTATCATGTTAAAAATACCTCTAGCTGCCACTTACCCATTGTATTACACATATTCACAAAGAATACCTGATAAAGCTGTTAATCATATTATTAAAAATATTTACATATTTTAAAAGATATTACATATTTGACTTTTCTAAAGATTTGCAACCTTTGTGAAGAGGATAAGTAATGAGTATGAATATTTTGTAAGTAAATAGTCTCTTCAGTTTCACCATTAACCATGTTAGCCATTATGCTATACCACTGTTTATAAGGAATAATAAGATGGTTTTTTTTGATAGTTATTTTATTTCTGTTTCAGACCAAGAAGAGTGTCTTTAGCGGATTTGGTGGATTCAATAAAATACCACAATCGTCATTTGATTTTCTTGCAAATTTGACTAATGGTTCTAAAAGTAACAGTACAGCCAATACCAACACAGCACAACCACCAACCACTGATACAGCTGTATCATCCAGCATTTTTGCCAACAAATCACCATCCAGTACATCTAGCTCAGGAATATTCAGTATCTCTGGATCATCAGGATTTGGTACAAATTCATCTTTAGGGAAACCCTCAGAAGGATCTCTCTTTGGGGCATCTGCTACCAATAATTCTTCTCCAATCCAATCAATATATACTGCTAAAAAACCAGATTCAAATGAAAGTCCCTTTAAACTTACCCATTCACCTGCAACAGATAATGTTTCTAAACCAATTGTCTCAACACCTCAATTATCATCATCAATGGTATTTGGTGCACAACCTAACTCTGGCCCAAATAAATCTTTGTTGTCATCTACAGCCAGTAATCCAACATTGTTCTCTACTCAAGCTGTATCAAGCACATCATCATCATCATCAGTAAACAGCGCTACAGTAGCTAAAGCTGATTCCAATACAGCAGAAAGTGACAAAAAAGAAAGAGACAAAAAGAAATACATTTACTACTCCAAATTAAAAGATTTGAATGAATCTGTATGTGATTGGATTAAAAAGCATGTGGGAGAGACTCCTCTGTGTATTTTGTCACCAATATTTGTAGACTATGAGAAGTATTTGAAAGAGATTGAAGAAGAATATAATGGTGGTGAACCCTGTGTAAAAAGCGACGAGAAAAGTGCTCAACCAAAAGCTCCGCCAGAAACAAAAATTGCTACACCGGCCAGTAATAATGTCAATACATCTGTTTTTGGTAACTCAACACCTTCAAATTTTGGAAAGTCAGAAACTCCTCAAAGTAGTAAAAGTGTTTCACCTAATTCATCTTCATTTAATTTTGGCATCACTTCAACAACTATAACTACCACTATGAATACCAATCCAGGATTTTCTTTTGGAATAAATTCTTCAACACAAAGTACTGCTACATCTCTCTTTTCTGTTAACACTTCAAGTACCACAAATAGTCCATTTTCATTTGGAATCAATAAAAGTGGGTTTGGTTTTAATGTGACATCTCCAACAAAAACTGAGACTTCGGAAGCAGCCACAGAAAACGAAGATGAACCTCCCAAGGTTGAATTTACACCAGTGGTTGAAGAAAACAGTGTTTTTGATACAAAATGCAAGATATTTATTAAAAAGGATGGGAATTTTGTTGATAAGGGGGTTGGTACCCTCTATATAAAAAAAATCGAGGAAAGTGGGAAACATCAATTGTTAGTGCGTGCTAATACTAACTTAGGGTCTATTTTGCTTAATTTAATCTTGAGTGCTTCTATTCCTACCCAACGCATGGGCAAAAATAATGTTATGTTAGTGTGTATTCCTACTCCTGATGCTAAACCACCTCCTACTCCTATACTGATAAGAGTGAAAACTGCTGAGGATGCTGATGAGTTGCTAAGTACACTGAATAAATATAAAGCTTAAAGACATTACATAGTTATGATTTACAAAAATTTCTGTATGTAGATATTTTTTTCAAATAAAAGGGACAATGATGATTATAAATTTATCGTAGTTTTTTGTGAAATTGATTTATTGCATTAGTTAAGTGATATTATTATCATTAATTAACTATAATAGTAGTAACTATAGTAGTTTATGCATTCCTAATCATTTTTACATAGATATACACTCTTGTAGATAATATGCACCTTAATGTTATATGCCCATGAAGTTACAACTAATAAAAGGTTTTTTTGAGATCGTATACTTTTTATATTTCTGCATTCTTACTCTATCTGGTTCAAAGAATTCGTTAATATATGTGAATAATAGTAACTGCTAACAATAAAATGTAACAATTAATCCCTTTAATAAACAGCTATTCCAGTTTGTTTTGTATATTTATTGATTAGCGTATTAGAGATACCTACCATCAGATGCTAAGGGTTAAAGAATATTATGGTTAATGGAAGTGTATATTGATATTTCCACTTGCCATATAATTATTATATGTACAATATGACCGGCCTGTTGGGCTAGTAATTGCCTGACTGCTAAGGAAGTATCAAGTCTATTCTCGTCCAGAACATTTCTCCTTTGAAAAACAGAAATGTTTGAGTATGATTAAAATACCTATTAAAGTTTGTATTTAGTTATTATTTGTATGTTTATCAGTCGTCTGAAGATAGTATAAGTGAAGACCTAGTTTGGGATCACATGGCCTTGTGTAAGTTGTATGTACTGTGCTAGTGCAATAGTTGGTGTTTAGTAGAGTTCTGCCTTTGTCCATAGTTAAGATAAAATATTTCTACCAACACCGCTGAAAAAGAATCAGTGGGCATCCTCTCTGTTACAAAAATAAACATCCCGGCTTTACTTTTTGCATAATGCAAATTAGCGTTTTGTGTACTAATTGGCATCAAATATCTTCACCAAAAGGACGGAAGCGGAAAACCATTAACTTAAAAGTAGGGGTTCATTGTTATTGTATTTTTCACCGGTAGTATTTTTTTTGGACTAGAATTTTATTTAAAACACGAAAAGATGAACAGTATTAATACACGAGGGAATAGGCATTTACAAATTAATGTGTCCAACATCTTAGACATCATCACCACTTTCCATCAGGTGGGATCGATGTCAAGCATTAACTTATTTTTTATTAAAAAAAAAAAATTACCCACCTATCTAGTTTGTCATGAAAAGTCCTTACGCATTTTCACACAAGTGGAAGTGTATTGGTATAAACGGGCATGCCCTATGTATAAGTATAGTAGTAACAGTAAGCACATATACAGGAAACAATATATAATCATATACTATAAACTTGCTATTTACAGAACCGATTTTCTGAAACATTCTGCAATATTAAATATTTTCCTGAAAAGTGATGCCGGAACAGGAAGATAAAACTTTATGAGTTTGAGTATGATGCCTACCTAGGCAATTTTTTAACTACGTACAACCAAGATTTTGTCTTTCAAGGACAAATTTGTTTTGATGGTACCGCAATTATTATAAAATAACTAGAAATTGCCTCCGTTTCGCTTCAGAAGTGTTGTCGGGTGGTTTTAGAGTTCCCATAGTAATTTTAAGTTACTATCCTTCGGGAAAAAAATAGTTTTTTGCAATAATAAGTAACCTACAACCAATTTTTATGCATAAGCTACAAACATTACAAATTTCATTTAAATTTGCTGTAATACTTTTACTGTACTATTTTTATTTTGTTATCCTGCGGGAACTAAGCCATTTCCTGTGATAAAACAACCATTCTCGGGTTTTCCTAAGACTACCGAGTTTCGTTTAAATCTGTCTAGTGGTTCTTACTTGATGCTCGAACAGGCCATAAATAAAAAAAAAATGTTTTTGGGTCTCTTTATCGATAACAAAGCCTCCCTGCATCAAAAATGAAAAAAAAAAAAATGTACAGAATTGACCTTGTTACAACGATATTAGTATAGATGGCTGAAATAAGTAACAGAATTTCACAATATCAGTTTTTAATATTTATGTAAAGTATGCAGTAAGTATAGTTTTTATTACACCAACGTGATAAGCTACAAAAATGATGGCACTATAAATAGCACTATACAGAAAATTATTGCTGGAGTTCAAATCCTGTTTTATTAAAATTATAGCTTAAACTATTTCTACATGTTTTTGTTACATTAAAATATTACACCATGTAATATTTGCTAATTCCAGTAGGTATATTTTTACAACAATATTTGTAAAATTTATAGCAATTTAATTATAAATTATATCTAATATAAATTCATCAAGCAATAACAGGTAATAATTATTTACTTAAATAAAAATTCTTATAAGTAATATTTCTATGTACCAGCAAGATAACTATTTGATGTCATTTGGCCTAAACCCATCTGTATTCTCCTCATGTGAAGTTCTACATTGTTCTGGAATAACTTCTGATATGGTGGCTCAAGTTTCATCTTGATTTGGTCCATGGTGCCTTGCAAAACACTTAGTTCATAAGCGTTTTGGTCAGAATCTGACAAACTTTTTACTTGTAACATTAAAGCTGTTAAATCTGTTATTAAATCAATGACAGCAGGGTCCTTAACTGTACCATTGTTATTTTTCTCTACAAGTAAAGATGCTTCCTCGTGACATTTTTCCCGTAAGTGTGAAGGAGCTAGCATGGCAGCTAAGCTGGGACCAGGGGCTATTTGTTGACAAAAAGTTTGAATTTTATTTATGTATTCTTGAAGATCCATATTCATTCGCTCAAGATCTATAACAACTGCTGCATATTTTCTCTCAAAATCCTCAGGCAACTTCTGTCCAGATGATTTTCTTTTAACGGCTTCACAATTGAACTCCTTTAACCTATTGATTTTATTTCTTTTTACATGCAGTATTTTAGTCAACTTTACTATCAACTCTAATAGTGGGAATGGGAAACTACCTACATTTGAATCCAGATGCTTAGAAATATCATTACATCCTATCATAGGATCACCCTGGCTCTTGTTATTGTTAGGAATTAAAGGCTGATATAAATCTAGTATTTCTTGCATGACATACCTAGGTCGAAATTTCTGTGTAATACTAGACAGCCAAATAGTATCTGGAGGTTCATTAGATAATACTTCATAGTCTGGTACAGAGTGTGTACCCAATTTAGGTCTTTCAAATGTTATTCTATATGTGTTGTTGGAAGTGTCAACTGCATCTATAACTCCAGTGAACAATCCGTCTTGAGGTTTCCGTAATCTTGCTGTCACTTTTGTTCCCACTACCAATTGCATTGGTATTTCATTCGGTAAATCTTTAATACATATATCAGCAGTCTTGCGTTGTTGAATATATCTGATTAATTTTCTTTTCCGCTCAAGCTCCTTTCGTTCTTCGGCAAAAAAGGCCTGTGAACACCTCCTGGGTTTTCCCATCATTCTTCGTATTTTTGCCCATTGCACTTGTGTCAATTTGTGATTAGTTAATTGGGGAAAGGATTCTTTTAGACAAATCATAAAATCATTTTCTCCATCAAAGAGAGCTTTGTCAATATTGCTATAAAAATATTCAAAGCATACCCATTTGTGTGCCTTGGGTAATTTTAATAAATTTCTCAATCTCATGCCTATTCTCTGTCCACTTTTACGGTCAGGTGACTGACATCCTGCAGGAAGAGACTTGTCTTCAAGTTTATCAGTACTCCGCGGAGTCTTTGTAGGACTTTTCTGTTTCTTAGCACTGGACTGTTTATTTGGAGCTTTTAATAATATTTTAGGAGTTCTTTTAGGCGAATTTCGTGGAGGCGACGTATTTACAAAATCGTCAACAAATATAAATCGATTTTTCTTACGAATCCGAGCAGGCATTCCACGAGCATTCAATTTTTGTACAGGCTCACTAGGTGCAGGTTTTGGCGGTAATTTTGTGCCCACTCTATGTAAACCCAGTGCTGCTGGACCAAATGCCAAGGGATTATCCTCTTCATCAGCAAAATCCGTATCCATAGGTTCATTTTTAATATTACACTGTAATTTGGACGAGTGACTTTCTTCATTTTGATCGCCCACTGAAAAATATTCATCAATGTTGAAATAAACTTAATATAGCTTACTACTAAAATAATTCGATACCTAAAACACACATAATTATGATCTAATTTAATTTGCAAGTGTGTAATATGTAAATTTTTCTGACAATTCGTCCCCAAATTTGAATTTTTTTTTCAAATTTTGAATATTGAAGATAACTTTGCATTCGAAACGGTGCGAGAATTGACGGTTCATATGAACAGGTACGCATGTAAAATTTTAAACCTGAAACATAATTTCTATAATAACGTTTGCTCTGTAGTATATAATTTATTTAAATAAAAATGTAAACAAACTTACTTTCCCATTTATCCGCCATGTTGATGTCGTAAATATCCTATCATTGAATTTGAAGATGAGAGCGCCAAGCGCCAAGACAGTTGGATGACATTAAAAAAATATTTGTCTTGGTCCCAATCTTCTTTATGGTATGGTCTAGATAAGGTCCGTCGGTATATTATCTATGTATTTATTCAATAGCTGGGGTCTGCCGCGTAATTATTTATTGGCTTTGGACTTCCAACACAATTATTTAAATTCTCGTTTTATTTGTGGGGATTAATTTTCAAAACGACTTTATTTTGTGGTAATAAACATTTAATAGTCATATTCTACATAGATAATTATCACAGGTTTTAATATAGACACTCTTAACAAAATTGTAGTCGTAGTGGGTTGGTTGCGATTTGTCATTATTTTGTACATGCTTCAGGCACTGGCGTAAAGCACTTAATACTTATAAAAATAATAAAGGAATGAAATGAAAATTATTCTATCATATCGAAGGATTTTTTTAATACGGGCGTAATTTTCGTTGCTTTGTGCAGGATTCAGGTTGCATTTCCAGTCGTGTGAAAGATGAGGTAAGGTACGCAAAGACGATTTTAAAGGTAAGTGAGTTACGATCATACATCAATAACATAAGGAAAGTTACGATACAAACTTGCTATATCTATCTTGCTATATTTACATAATCTTTGTCTGTAGCAGATCTATAAGCATTGTTTGACTTTTTAGCTGTACGTACGCCAATGCCAAAAATAAGAAAAAAAAATTGACTTTTAAACTTGTCATTGTCATTTTCTCTGCTTGTTGTCAGCTGTCATCTAATTAAAGTGAATGAATACGAAATTACGAATTCGTATTGTTAGTACGTACGATGTATTGAGATTTCTTAATTCTGAAAAACAATATGAGATTTTATACAAGTTAATTTTCATTATTTCTACAATGAATTGTAAACCTTTTTTGATCTGTTTTTTGATTGCGTTCGTGTTGAAGGAAACTAACAGTAAGTTTTCGTTGCCCATATTGTTTTAACACGGATATGTCTTCAAGGTAAAGTGAGAGTTGGCGCTGATCGACCAATTTGAGGCTTGAACTTTTATAAATTTAACCATAAAATACATTTTGTGACCACTAAATGTTGTAAATGTAATTTAGATGTTGTTGAAAGAGCATTTTACTATTTTACTCATACTACATTTAACTGTTAATTACAGGTTTACAAAAGAGGTGTATGAGATGTAGATCCAGAGGTGAGCTTGGTTCGTGTGGGGATCCATTTCCATTTAATATAACGGAGCCAGAAGCGGGACAGGGTATCCATGTAGTGGCTTGTCCCTCAGGATGGTGTGGCAAGATGATTGAAGGAACCACTGGAGCATTTCGAACTGATGGTATGTATCTGTGTGCCTAGAAACTATTGGCCGGCTACTGAGTATAGGTCTCTCCTTATACTAAAAAGGCCTAGAGCATACTCCACCAAGCTGCTCCACAGCTAATCGGTATAGGGGTTAGTGGCCATCCTAAAGGTCCAGCGTAATTATGCTGCTTTAAGACCTCTGATTCGGTTTGTATAGATATATGTATACATATATATCATGTCATGTACTTGTATATATTGAGGGAATAAATTCCTCCAATTTTCTCATCCATATAAGTTTTATTACCTAAAAAGTGGATGAGAGTGTCACAGTTTGCTTACAGAACTGTCTCTTGACATCTTTATTAGGGTCTCATAACATCTTTATGACATTCTTAATATCTTGTGCTGTAACAACTCAATATAAGTTTTGTAAAATAAAATTATTCTTTTGAAGTATTATTTTGTCGCAAATGCTGTTTACAAGATTGTACGACTGAGAAAAGTGAAAACAACCAGGAGGACAACTTTCAATGAAGATTGGTGTTTCTTTTTGTTACCTGAAATTAAAAATTATTTTTATGGGCAGATGAATCAATATATATTTACTGACAGCCATAAACATTAGGCAAATAAACAGGCATTCAAAGTTATTTTGAAGTATCAATTATATGCCTAAAATATTATGACTGCAGTTATTTTTTCGCATGAAAAACATTTCATACTTTTTGTTATAAAGAATCTTTTTTGCATCCTGACATCTTGGTAAAAGGAATTTTTTATACAAATGTAACTTGTTTTAAGATTATGGTGCAGCGACACAGAGGATGTGTCTTCAGCGATCACCTAGTGACGATGAAGAGAGATGTGCTTATACAAAGTGGAATCACAGGAAAGTCTACATGTGTTTTTGCAATGGAGATCTATGCAACTCAGGTGTGTCTATACATTCCTCCATAATATTAGTTTCTGTTCTAGTTTTTATTTGCAGAATTTGGAAATAAAGAATGAAATGTAAATTTATTTACTCAATAATACTCTTGTGATAACAATGTCAATCAGAATCTGTGTATTGATTAGATTTGTGCTATGGTCTATTTAGCATGGTATTCTTTATACAAATTGTACTTTTGTATTGAAAATATAAACTAAAGTTGTCTGTTAAAGTTGAGTTAAGGATTATACATTTGGATATAGGTATAGATTAGTAATTTTATTATGTCTCAGTGTATAGGAAGCGCGCAGGTTTCCTTGCTACATCTTTTTCACTGCCAGTTAGGATATCTTCTAAGAATTTAGAAGCTTGTTCAGAATTACATGACTTTACGTACATATGTTACATATTTTACAAATAATCCTATAACTCTTTACTTTCCTATTTGTACATGCTTCATAAACTATTCTGGAAAATGTTGAATTTAATCAGAATTCATAAAATTATAGTTAATAAAACAGAAACCGGAAAAGCTATTTTTAACTGTCTACCTAATGAAAATGTCTTAAAGGTTCTTGAATCTCAATATAATTAATTTTATCTGTGGTATACAAAACATCTTTTATAAATTACTGTGATAAACTTTAAACATTTTAACATAGAGTGTCTGTCACAGAATATAACTAATATTCAATAAAAGGGACTGAATATTTGACTTTTGATACCAATATTGCACCTAAATATAATATTATTTATATTCTTATTTGATACAATTTATTGACTATTTCTGTAACTGATATTCATTTGTGATATTTTAGGCAATTTAAAGAAAACATATATGCATTATTCTTTGTCACATTATTTTTTATGTTTTTGTACATATCATACATTGGTACCTTTGTAAATATTTTAAATTTTGCTATGAATATTTTATCTTTTACAGTTAATGATAAAAATAACTTTTACTACTTTCATTAAAATGTAACTGTTTTGTGGTAAGTTCATTATTATTTTTAATACACTGCCGATGATAAAATACCTTATTAATGATTTCTTAATAGAACCGGATTTTTGAGTAGGTTCTTTTAATATCAATGTGATTTGTATTGTAGAATATTCATCTTTGTACTTAATTCCGTCCAATTGTGATATTTTATTAGGAAAAGTTTCTTTCTTAAAAATCTATTTTACACTGTTTTCAATGGATATTACAATTATAGTCTTTTGTAAGAATAAAAAAATATATATGGTTTATATATTTTGGTATGCTTTATGAATATTTTTTGTATTCGATATATAATCACTAGCATGTTTGCATAATTATATTATAAAGTATTATATTTAAGTAAATCAGTAATTGTTAAGTACCAACATCACAATTTTGTATATGTTTCTTTTAAAATTTTTACTTTGATTTTATTTTTTAAATACTTAATTACAGGAGTTAATGAAAAGAACTCATTGTAATGCAGTTTTATATAATATTGTTGTAATAAAGTTTTATACATTACAAAAAAATGTTTTTTTTTGGTTACTGGGGCTAAGGTCTGTTGTATGGCCAGGTGTGACGTATGCTGCCCAGGCGGTGTGGTCTTAGTTTATTCTTGACCCTGAGTTCTTGGTTTTCGAGTAGGGATTTTATATGGGGGATGTCGTGGAAGAACATATGTCCATGTAGATTTGTCTTTCGTACCGCCGCTACCGCTTCAGATCCTTGAAGTAAATAAGGGTCCAAAGAATCTGATGCTGAAAATATATATCGCATTAAAAACATCATATGTCGTACTTATTGTAGCCTATTCATATAATTTTGGTACTAAAACCTTCTTCAGAGAATTATTAATTGCTAATGATGTCAGTGCTCTATCTTCAACCATCATATAGTCCATAAAGGACAAATAGACATACATACATTGATTTATATCTTAGTTCTTTATATAGGGCTCATAGCCAGGTGAATGTACAAGTGATCGACCGAGTTGAGAAACAGCTGTCGTGTTCTGAAAGTGAGTTCTAGTGGTAAAAATTTCATAAGCGCTTCCGTGTAAAAAGCACAAGTACTGTTGAAAATGAATAAATTCTTAATTATTTAATATTTTTTGGATGGTTTCTCAGACCATTTCGGGTGTTTACCGGGACTACTAGAGGTCCGCGGAACACCGGCTATGAATAACTAGGTTAAAGACAAACTAATTCATCCTCTACGGTACTACGTATTAGAGTATGCTCCAAAATTTACTAAACGTCACAGTTGGCTGTTAAATGGAATGGTATGTACCTACTGGGTACACAGAAAGTTCGTAAAATATCAACACCGCCAACCAGCGTTCAACGAAGAATATTTGGCATTCCCTTTATTTTAATATCATGAATATACGTTACATACATATATTCAAAATTAAATTGAGTCTTTAATCTAAGAAAATGGAAATGGATGAAGTTTTCTACATCCCTATAACATATGGTCGCATAAGATATATTGAAGATTTAATTTTACCCGAGTTATCCGTCTGTGATCGTCGTTGAGCTTCGAACCTTGAAGGGTTAATAGGTGGCAAGAATACACCATCAGGCCACAACGACTCTGGGTCTGGTGAATCAACTTTATATGGTGATGGCGGCAGGAGAGGAATGTTTACTTCTGTGAATACAAGAATGATTTGGTTTTGGAAAGTGGAGTATTTTGAAGTCTTATTTATGGAAAACTAGATTCCGATGGTGGTTGCGCACGCTTGGTATAATAAACAGTAGCCTGTGTTATTCAAGACTACAATCTGTCTCTGCGTCAAATTTCATTAAGATTCGTTCAGTAGTTTCTTCGTGAAGGAGTACCTAACAAATTTTCAGAAAACTTGTTACGAATTTTAACAAACTATTGCATTTCGAATATTAGTAGGATGTCTAAATATTGCTCAATATTCTATAAGGTACAGATAGTAGTTCCAGATAATTTTGATATTAATATTATAATTTGTATAGAATGACTTGTGTTCTGAAAATTGATGATATCTTGATATTACAAAATGTATGTTTTCAGATTTCGAATTTGATTATTCAAATAAATTGATTTGTGTGCTTTCTTGTATTTTTATTTCATGTAAATCAGTTTTTAATCGAATAAATCTGTTAAAAAAAACAAGCATATATGTAGAACATTTTTGATGCTCTTTCACTGAATAGACTTTAAATAAAACCGTTTCAGTACGTTATCTTCCGATATATTAGGTAATAATTTATAATATAATTTATTCTTGTAATGTACAAAAGGTTTCTTTAATCTACCGACCTACTATCTCAGCTTGGTAGCAACGACAAAAAACTCCCAAGGATATTGATTTCTAATAGACACTAAAGTTAATAATAAACTACAATATTAATATCAAAATTAGTTTCTCACTATAAAAAAGTACTAGTTTACGCCCACGGCGTCGTCCTTGAGGTACGTTGATAAAAAGTAGCGTAAATGTTATGCCAGACAGGAACTAATCACTTTGCAAATTTCATTTAGATCCGTTCGATAGTTTTTGCGTTAAAGACAAAGAAATCCATGTAGTAGGAATGATTCTCATATCTTCCTATAAATATGGAGTTTAATGAGAATATATCGCTAGCTTTAGATTCGGATTTTATCGAACCAATATTAAAATAAATTAATTAGAAAATCATTCCGATGTTGCCTTCAATTAAAGTACTATACTTATTAGATTGTAATTAATGTCCTAATGTGCAGACTAAGAAGTAACTTCTATGCTTATTTTACGACATAAGTGCTTACCTGGGATCTACTTAAATAGCATTGACTTGATTGAAATGATACCTTAATATTTATTTGTAAAATTATCTCCTCTGTAGGCAACTTTAATCCAATTAAATTATTTACTGTTCATGCAACTGTGCAATGAAATACGAATGAATAGAATACGGGTCAATTCTGTGCATTAAATATTTTCACGGGGTTTTATTTAACTTGCACTGTATGTTTGTATATTAGTATGTTGGTATATTAGTATGTTAGTAAATTGTTTGTTACGGGTCAAATCCTGCAAGCTTAATTAGACCAATTTCCTCTTACACTAAGAAAATGAAACTGTGTAACGTTTTCATCCTGATGACAATGCATTTTTATGACAAGCATGACCTGATACTTTG
>DWJZ01005277.1:0-14257 GCA_018249125.1 Asbolis capucinus | reverse complement strand
ATATACGCATACAAGCCGGTGACGACTTTCTTTCTCCTCATCCGCCATCCAAAGACCTTACCACGACAAGGCACAATTATCTGAAATAAATTAATACAAATATAAATTAACGTATGAATCATCAAATACGGTCCCGCCTTGTCTCTAAATGTTAAAAAGGAATATCCTTCAAGATATTTGCTGATAATATGTAGACAGCTAACCTTATTTGTGTCGTACAGTCAAGCAAAAATTCCAAGATACGGACACCTCGGAGATAAAAATCCATGATGAAATTGTTTTAACAGATTTGAACCAAATATAAGCTCACAATTGAGCACGGGTCCTTCCTCGTCACCGAGGAGAGCCCCAGGTACCCTTCGAAACACGAAGGCATGCAGGAAATTTTGACGCTAGCAACTATTCAACCTGCCACCAACCGCGCCCCTTGATACATACGGTTGATCAATCATGATTTTTAATGTACTATAACTTAATATTTGTCTCTAATCACAGCTGTCGTATAGAAGGAGACCACCGTATCCTCGAGTGGAAACATCACGTGGGTAATTCATTCCACTTCTCCGCAGTACGTGATGCACACGACGAAGTAAAGCGTGTCGTCCATACCTGAGTGATGTCCTCAGTGAAATACCTGCCGTGCGTCGTGTCGTTTGACGGTAGATAAGAGCTTTCAATGCAAAAGCTTTAACACAATTAAGACGAATATTGGATTATAAAGTCAAGGCACGTGTAATATAATTTACACAAAATTAGAACAAAGCCTCCGCGAATTCCTTTGAGAATTCATAATTGTATCTCAATTAGTCGAAGATCTTAATAAAATTGTTTGAAACATAATCGTCGGAAAAGGTGATATAAATCTTACACAGTTGGGTTAGAGTGCCATTTAGTGCTATTGTTTGCTATTCGAAACTGAATAAATGCATCAAGCTCGGTTATTGGAAGTGGAGCCGTAGTTAACGAAGACATACGACCGCCGGAGCGCCCCCTCGCGGCTTGTTGTCATATTATTACATTGTTCCAACTATCTGAGGTATTGCAGCCAACACAATATCGGGATATCGATAGGTAGCATATTTAAACGGGTTATGTTATAGAAGATCTGAAATAGACGCGGCTACCGACCTCTTGTTTCAATCAGCCGCCAAACGATTCGTCGTGTTCCGACTGGGGGGTTGAGAACAAATTCTCCTCTGTTCCTCGCCGTCCTTTGGACTTCGTCCCATTCTTCTTCTGTCGCCTAAGTGCCCTCGCTACCCTCCAGAATAAATGTGTAAAAATTTTAAAAAGAATCAACCCATTTTTCTTTCCGAACTCGGTTACCAAGTTATCTTCAGTAGTTCCTCGGGGTAATTTATAGCACTCCTTTGACATAATTTAATAATGTTTATGTTTATGCATTACAAAGAAGCAAACAAAACAGTTACCGTGTATAATATTAGTGTAGATTGCAAATTAACACATGAATAATACTTACTAAAAATCGTAAATGGTTACTAAAACTAATAATTAACATCGAATCTATCTCTGTGGAAGATAGAAAAATAAAAGTACGGGTTTGTACTTTAACATATCGACGAGATAAATTTATTTTAGAAGAGATTTCTAGGACAAAACCATTCCGAACGGACATTTTCTCAGCGGATGTAGTAAAAGCTTATGTCTGTTCCAAATGTACCTACCAGGGCCACATGACAACGTCGTTCTAGTTTAACGGCCCGCCGCCGCCGCCCCCGCCGCCGCCCCCGCCGCCATATTTTTAATAAACCTTGTTTTTCGTAAATTCATACACTACTATTAAAGTTAACGATATTATTTAAAAAGAATTTATTATTAGTAATATACGAGTGTAAATTATCGATTCTTTTATGTTGGAAAGGGATATCTTACCATTCAGGTTGTTCCCATGCAACGGATGTGTCTTTAGCAAAGGGGAGATCTCCTTTCAGGCGAGCTGTGATGCCCGGGGAGCGGCCGAGCTCCGACAGTTGTTGGTCGGAACTTGTATATACATATGCTAACAATGCAGAAAACTCCGATAGCGAGATTCAGGTTTCGTCGTGACGTCTTGTGACGTGTTGTGCGATGTCGCCACAGAGCAATTCCGCCCATGGCATGTTATCTTATTAACCAAAGATTTTGTAAACATAATTAAACTGTATAGAAATCACGTAATATCAAATGTATCAACATTTGAAAAATAGGATAATAAATTTAATATTATAAACTTTCTTTAAACGTTATTAAAAATCTTTCTTTTTCCTCTTTCTCGTTATGCCATACAAAATTATACGAATAGCCACTGGCCACATACAATCTTAATGTTACATATCCATGCCCATAGACAATAGCTACCGTCTCCGGTACACTGTCTGTGACTAATAGACTTTAGACTGTCCGAGGTAAACAAATAACAATAATTTCCATTAAATATTTTTGAGGAAGGTGTATTGGCTCCCGTGATCGACCGCCGCCGCGCCGCGACAGGTTTCTGAATGAACGGTGCCCGCCCCTCGCTCGACTGACAGCTCGATGGCTTTCTGACAGTTCTATTTTATATCAGAAACGTCTTGAAATATACTTTAATGTTTTATTTTGTCTGATCAATCAATGTGAGCGCGACCATTTTGTTAATCTGTTGATTTCTTATAACTTATCTTTGTAAATGTTTTCATATAAAACAGGTTATTTTTATTTAAATAACAAATTAGAAATCATACAGTCGTTATGTCTATCTAGCCGACGGGCTGGCAGTCTGTTTTCGCCTTATTTTTCAGTTTAAGGCCTTACTCTGCTGCATTGTTGCTTGATAGTATTTTTTTCCTTATTAAAAAAATATAGGTCTTTACAAATTAAGAAGTAAATAATCAGTAAACTAAATATGAAAGAACCAAATTGTCTATCCATTTGCAGTACATTCATGAAATAAATGGTTTGAGTAGAGTACTGAGTTCAAAAAAATTAAAAAATATATGTTTAAAAATCTTAATTATTCAAATAGAAACGCTCCATGGGTTGATGAAACATTCATTCTACATAACGGACAAACTCTTGACCTTCACATAAAAACATGCACAAAAGAATGCTAGTTATATTTATATTTGAATAACAAATGACAGTTGAAAAAAATAATTCAATATTTCAAAAATTGAACACTTGGACAGGTAATATCGTAAAAGTAACGATATCGTCTACAGCTACCTAATAGAAACAAACGCGACCTGGCACGCCGAGAGCAGGGAGTGTCGTCGCAGCCAGCGACCGCCGTCATGGCCCCGCTCACACAAATACGTGATAACACTATGACATCCCGTACCGTTATGGCAAATACTTTTATTGATATTATTAATATTTTATACGAGCAATATACTATATACGTCGTGATGGAGCTCTAGAAAATCATTTCATCAAGAATTACGGCCGCATCTTTATGATACTCGTAGTAGAAAATATAGGTTTAAAGTTAAATAGATGGCCCCTACCAGTGAGTTATAATTAATTTAGTTTTGACGAAAAATAGACCTAAACTTCTTAAGTTATAGTTTTTTTATTGCACATGCTCTAAAAAAATTAATAAAATATGAAAAATGGCTATAGATCGACGGGAATTGGGTTTACACCCGGTGTAGAAAGACTGTATTCATAAATGAACTTCTTCTACACGCCCTATCAGTGTGTACAGACCTAAACCCGTAACATTGTATATTTTTATATTGTTTTACGATACTTGATAATTTCAGACGAATTAAGCTGCCTGAGAGCTGTCATCGGAAATGCTACTAATATTTGTTTTACCTATAATAACATGCTGGAAAGAAATTGTTCTGTTACAAAGTTACAATTTAGTCCGCAATGTGACATCTTGTTAAAACCGTACAATTTCTAAAAAAGGGCTCACAGCCCTGTATCTTGCGGCATTTACGATTGGTGGCTCAACGGGTAAACAGCTCTCTACTTGGTTCAGGGCCCTGCTCATAACTGAGGAGGAAGATCATTCTCCAGCACACAGCTTCAATGTAAACAAAATGACTACGTTAAACAAAATAGCACGGAAATTGACAGAATGCTGTCTCTGTTTATTATTATATTAGTCTGCGCTGGTCCAGGGCATGAGAAGGGTGTGAGAGGTCTGAATTGTTTAACTCGTTGAAGAGAATTGATAATTTATAGCGATTTAAATGTAAAGGGAGTGGCTTGAGTGCTCACGAGCTTCAGTTCCACTAGAACTGTTTCCCTTTACCTGACTTCAAAAAGACAAAAAATAGATGAAAGAAAGAATGAGGTTCTAAATACGTCTTCAACTTTTTTTGTGTGTTTTACTCGATTAATTGAAGAAGCCTGGACCGATTTTCAAGATTTTTTGTTCGAAAGCTGATAAATGACATGTGGTCCCGTTTTGTTTTGAGCGGCATCTAACGAGTAGTTTTTCGAGTTGTTATTTTTTTAATAGTTCTTTTCATGTTGTTTCCCTCATAACTTTTTATTGGATGTACAGTGTTTAATTATATTACTTTTATTCAAAAGCATGTACTTATCTTGTAGATTCTTGTACATAGTAGGTTTTATTCCGTCGACGTCAAGGAAAACAAAAAATCTGTTCAATATGGGTTCAAGAAATATTATTTTGTTGAAAAACAATGAACATTTCACATATTCTGTTTTTATCATTTTTTAGAAATACATACAATCATATTTCTATACAACTACAATTATGGGTTCAACATTAAGTTGAGGTAGGTATATAACCCTTTTTCATTACGAGACGATTTCTGCAACTTAACATTCCTATGTGCCGCGTAAAATACCTGTATTCCAATACAACCCCGGAGCACAACACGATTCAAAAAAGCAACCAGTCTCAAATATACATATTATGTAGTTAGGTAGCACTTACCTCGAACAAGTTAATGTAGAAAAGTGATAAAACAATGGACCCCTGTCAGCGCGTCACTCCATACATCTCTGTCGGCTCTAACTGATCGTTCCAGTTATTTGCTTTCCCATTTGCTCTTTTTCCTAAGCCCCAGGGATATTTATATACCGCCGGTCAACTCGCGAACTGTATCGCTATGGTTTGTTGTAACTGTCTGAATATTCTAACGACTAAATCACTCGCTTTGTCTGTCACTTCAAGTTTCAACGTACCCTTTAAGACACAAGTAATTATTGTCATTTAGAAGATTATAAATAGATTCTTCAAGAAAATAACGGAACATGTAGCAAAAGGATTATTATCAAAGCCAATGGTCAACATTTTTATTGCCACTTGAAATCCTATCCTAACTTAACGACGATTACTTGATTATAAGAATGGGGACTGATGGTTCTATATGTCCTTTGAAGCATAGAAGTGCTTATGAAAATTTTGCCACAGATGTCACCCATCCTTCTACTGACCGCGCCCTGTGTTGTTTAACTTACTTAATAGCTTACAATCAATGTAAAGTTTTTAGAGTTAGTACAATTAAAATAACGTGTTCAATTAACAACTTTTTGTAGCTTTATAATAGAAGAACTCAACCTTGTCCGCTATAGCTTAACTTTGCTGATCAGTGGCGATCGACACACGTCGCGGTATGACAGCTTCATCTTCCTAATGATTTACAGAACATTTTCCAAGCAGGCAGTAGAAAAAACAAGTATTTTACAGCACGTGTGATCGTCTCGTTCACGCTTCGTCGCACGCTCGTTAACCAGTCGCCGCCGCGTCGGACGGGTTATTGCATTACGACAGCTTTGTCCCGACTACGCCACGACAATCGTTTGGTGCCAGCAGCTTACGTACTACTGTAAAAATAACGAGATGAAGTACTTGAGTCCGAAAATCTCTGTTTAAACGAAGTTTCAAATGTTTAAGCAGTGTAAACGTAAATAAACGTAAATGTTAAACAGTTTCATGAATTGTTGCCCGTAAAAATTCCACTGCTGGTGATATTTAAGACAAGCTTTATTAAAAATACTTAGAAACACAAGCTTTAATTATAGATCCATAACACAAAGATACACTCAAAATTTCATAACTGTATTGTTAACCGTTGAGGAGTTCCCTTGTCTGGAGCCAATCCTAGTCGTATCAGGTCATGGTTGTCATAAAAATATGTACATTGTCATCAAGATGGAACCTATGTGAAAAATTTCTGCTCCGTAGTTGGAAGTGGATCTAATAAAGCTTTAACCCGTAAGAAACTAATATCAAACATACTGTAAGTTGAATAAAAGCTTGTAAAAAATAATCTAAAACTCTCATGACATAACTAATTTTTAGTTGTTACATTTCTTCTTAGTAGTATTTTGTCAACATAATTTACACACTAACGAATGATTTAAGTAACCATTAACGACTTCAAGTGCGCCAGTTACACATTTAATTAATTATTTGTATTTCCAGCGGACGATGATCAATCCTCTTAGTCTTAAGTATCCTATGGTATGGGAGTTACCACAAACTTAGGGATACCGCCTCTGAAAGCAGCTTGACCATAATTCCATTAGAGTTTTCAAGTATGGTGAATATATTAACCCTTTCCTAAGTTTAAGTTGAAGTTCATCGGATCCTGTACTTGATGATACTTACATGAAGTACAAACATTACTCCTGTTGCCTTGTTGATAGTGATTCTACCCGCAAATTCAGGGGTCCTAGGTTCCATTACAGGCATTTTTATAGGTAAATGTATAAACCATGAGGTCATGAGTTTTATAAAAGACATGTGTTGAATACACTTCTAACTTCTTATACTTCGACTTCTAACGTTTCAAAAAGACATTACGAGTATAAGGAGGAAAAGAAACAGCGAAAAAATCTCCTCAGTACGATGTTTAAAAAATCCTGCTAATTAAATTAAAATCACAAATAGAGTTGAATGTCTGAGGAAGTTTAATATTACCAAGCATCCTCCTGAGACAATTATATTTCAGTGTAGTGTACACCGCCGAGCACAAAAAGGTTTTATACCAGTTGCGAACTAAACGTGCACTTGCGCTAACAAACAGAGCTCGCAGGATAAAACACAGCAAAAGTTGCTATTTGCTAGAAACACGCAGTTTGTTTATTGCAAAAGTTGGCCGACCCGCCGCGATTAGTTCCACACTAACTAATACGGTTTGCATGTTATAAAATATTAACTTGCACTACGAATAAGGTTAAGCGGAGGGGAAGTGGGAGATGGGAGGGGGTGCTGGGGAGGAACCGCTTTGTTTAAGTTCTCAAGTTCAATAAATGTTTAGAAATGTCTATTGTTATGAGTCTAAGTTACTAAGCTTTCAGTATGAATATGCTTTCCAGCTGAATGTGCCACTAGTGAACACAGTCCTGTTCTGGCTGCGGAGGTCTAGGCTACAATGGACCATACTGTCTTGTATAGATTGGTATTAGTGACAGGACATAACTAAAACGCACATTCGTCAACTCCGCTCATTACCCGGTGGCTTGCAGGAACGGTTCGTGATCGGATAAATGAAGCAGCAGCGGCCTTCAGTGTTTCAGAACCCGTAAATCTGTTTGGTACCGTTGGCAGTTAATATGTACTTTACTGCGTCTATACCATCAGGTGGGATGGTGAGCGGTGATGTAGTCCTAGATGGTAAAGCGCATTGACTTATAAGAAGTCTATTCAGTCTTGTCTTGAAAACATCTACATTATATTCGAATGGAAACAGCCGCTGGGAACTTCTGACACTTAGGTCAGGTACAAACTCCTCCAACAATCAAAACTAAACTTATTTATTTAATCCCTACCTAATACAACTATCATTACAGAATATTCAAATTCGATGTAATAGTCAGAAAATACAAATATTAACTATAAATTATTAAACATGATAAATGAATTAAGCACATTACAATTTCAAAGATTTAAATGAAGAGAACAGACAGAATATTAAATTGAATAATAAAATACTATGTTATGTCAATTATAACTATCATTTATAGTCAATAGATTTATTTTGCCTTGGGCCTTCTACCCTTGTATACCTTTAATGGGTTGAAGCCTTAGTAATAAATAAGGGCATCGTAATGTATGTAATCCAGAGTATGTATGTATATAAATTGTATAATACCTACTGTAATTAGTAAAACCATTTAACCGTGTTCAGCGCGGTAAGCTCAGTCTCTCATTGGGGAGCCATCGGTGCGGCGAGTAGCAGAGCTGAGTTACGGTGCCAAACATGTACATCTTCCCATGTTTATATCCAAAACAGATATAACTTACATACTAAATGGATATGTTCATCTACCATATAAAATCCATGCTAATATTATTAATGCGAAATTAACAGTTTGTCTGTCTGTAATGCTTTCAAGCCTAAACCACTGAACCGATTTAGATGACATTTGGCACAGAGATGGAGTTAACCCTGAGGAAGACCGAAGACTATTTTTTATTGCGGCTATTTTTTATATATGGTTGCTATATAGCGATTATATGCCTGTATGGAAATTCGTTATTTTTATAGATAGGACTGCGAAACTTTGCATTAAGACACATAATAGGAAACGAAAGGACATAGGCTACCTTACATCGTGGGAAAAGGGGTTCACATATGGCATAGGGCAGCATTTTGACCACCACGCACCACCACGACCACGCGGAAAAAGTCGTGTGCAAAAACTAGTATTATTTATTTACATATGTTTGAATTTGGAATCGCACGTGTACGTTACGTATGGTCATGTACTTGGCTTGTTTTTTTTTCAGTTTGCTTCTTTATTATTTCCAGCAATCTCACTCTGAAGGATTCACAAGGATAGTGCAATAAATAATTCATTAAAAAATTTCAAAAATAAAATACAAAACAAATGCAAAAAAGTAAAGTTCTAGGTGGTATTGTACGGCAGTTGTTTCGTTGAACGCTGGCCGTAACTCAATGCTGCCCATCTCGTATTGAGCCGTGCCGTGTCATTAGGATGGTATTAACGTGCCCTAAATTATCTACAATTGAACTAATTTCTGAATCCCTGCTATAACTCCTTCCCCTGTTGTTGAATAAATACTGCAATTGAATGACAATCAGTGTTCGCGTTCAATTACAATGTCAATGTTTTCAAATCAAGAGTGAACAGGCTTTTGCTAAATTAGCGCGCTTTACCAGCTAGACCACATCGCCGCTTCCCATCAGGCGGGGTTGTGGTCAAGCACTCATTTATTGAACACAAAAAAGTACAATCTTCAATCTCAAATTATGTACATAAGTTAAGAAAAAATAATAGATATTTAGGAGAAAATATTAACATTACTTTTGTTAAGTGATGGCTGGCTACGTTTGTGTACGAAACGTGAAAATACTTAACATGTTCCTAAATGTTAGATAAATGAACATGTAGGAACCACCTGTGCACTTTACATTATTGTTAGTTGTTAGTTGTAGCAGTAAGAAATATAATAAATGGTTATGTAACGAGTCTTCAAAATAGACCGCGACAAGAGACGGCATCAGTTGTTTTGAAGATATATAAGTTAATGCCTGACTACAATCCCACCTGATGGTCAATGGTAAGCACGATCACGTCGGGGTCACCACTAAAGCGGTAAATAAAACTACGGTATATGTTAATACGGCGTATATTGTTAAACTCAATATATAACAGAAAAAAACATACTATTAATAAAAAAATAGGTAAGTGCACGCGTGCAACCTCCCGACGTCGAGTTCGAAACAAGACTGGCGAGAGGGGGAGTGCCGCCCGCGCACGAGCCACGGTCAGCTGTTGGCGACCGTTATCTATCGCTACAGAAATATAAAAGGTTTCTAGTTATCGATAACAACCGGGGCCGACCGTGTTTCATACCTGCTGTATAATCTTCCTATCTAACACGCCTACGGTTCCTTAATTTTTGACGACAACTTAGAGTCGACGTTTCCTCGTCTAGTCGGAAATTGCATACGACATTTAATATAAGGTCTATATGATTAATGTTATACCAGACAGTTTAGAAGGCTATGTAGGCGACCGTTGCTAATCAAAATCAAGTCTTCTTTTTGTAGTAATTTTGAAGACACTTAAGAACTTAATTTTTTCGAATTTACTACCCTTTCGGAAGGGTGCCATAAAAAAGAGAAAAAAGTGTGAAAGAATGAACATACAGATGAATTCTGTCACATTGTAACTCAGAACGTATCCGTAACAAAAGTATAACACAGTTGGTGCTAGTGGGCGGGCGGGCGCACAGCTGGGCTGCCGTCATGCTGGGCGGGAAGCAACAAGTTCTGGAACTGCAGAACTGGGAAATAAATGAGCGAAGTTGGCCGCGTCCTGTGCTCAAACTACTTCTCAAAGTTGCGATAGAGCAAATAAACGGGAAGCAATGTATCTTTTTGTATATTATTGTTACTTACTTAATCTGGTGACTATCTCACTTAGCTTGTTTAGTTACTCTTTGGTAAGTACTAACCTTTTAAAAAAAACCATAATTAGTGTCCTGCAGTAACAAACACCTTGGCGAACAGCTTCCTTAATTTTAATAAGTTTATTGATGCTCACTTAGTTATCTTAACTAATATCAGAAACAGGACAGTTTTATTTATATACCAATTGTAAATAATGTAATGTATTTAAAATTTTGCAAGCCACTCCGTACCATTGAGCCTTTTTAATTAACGAGTGTTATTTACGAATTTTGACTCTGACTGACTCTAAGACACTTTTAGCAAATCTACAAGCTTTAAATTAAAAAGTGGCAAATGGGTTTAGGAAAACGGGAGTGGGAAAATAAATAAGTACACCGTTTAATTTGCCAAACAATTTTTTTGGTCCTTACATTATAACAAGTGAACATATTTTCCTCTTAAAAGAGCAAAACACAAAAGAGACCAAAATATAACGAGCAACTCGCGTAAGTGGCTAATTTTGTTCACATTTACCGTTTCTTCAAGAAGTGGCCGCCGAGCTGCTGACTATTATTTTTTTAATTTTTCTCATTTACCTTTAAGTATTACGAGCTGTAATACAAATAATGATAGCAATTTGGGCAGGTACTAACATTAAATAATATTTTGAGTCTGCTGTAAAACATGAATTGCGGTAATATATCCCACGAAGCGGGAATGTATTATTATTTTATTGGGAAAGAAGTGCCTGAAGGTATTTTTAGGCCGATTCTCAGTAACAAAAGACCCGGCCGGATTGAAAACCTTCTGATGACCTTTGGAAACATATTCGGTTCTGTCATACAAAGCGACTATGCTCCTTTGAGGAGCAGTACAGGAAACATAAATACTTCTTTAGTTATTACACTCACTTGGCTCGTTCAAGAATACCTATACAATGGTGGCTACCAGCTACTTCCATAGTGAATATGTGATCTGTGCAACCTAATCTTTTCTGACATTATTACTGTCACAAACTCCCGCGCATAGAGTTTAAGGTTTGATCACTTTATTAGTTAACCTTTATAACTAACTTAAACTTACATTACGTCACAGACTACGAAGTTACTTAAGTACAGTTACATAGTATAAATACATAATTAGCTGATGTTTTCGTCTTTAGGTCGTAATATTGGCAGTACATTAAGAAAATATGAAGATAAGAATCTAATATGATATTTCCTAGAGCAGAGAAAACAACGGAATTAATAGTAACTTTATTAGCGCAGTCCATTAAGCCTCCCTGGCTCCTTTTTTGGCAAAAAATTCTTGTTTTCATTAAAAAGAGGTGCGTAGAACGCAATCTAAACTGTTGGCGGCCGTTTGCTGGCCTGTAATTGACAGTTACTCCCCGGAGTTTTCTCCAGAAATTGCGAATCTTCTGTTCGACAAAACGCGGTAGTATTAAATTTTTTATGGTCCTTCGAGCCGATTTAGTCCAAAAATTGTTTCAGCTTGCGCAACAGGTTGCAGTTCTATGTGTATATTCGTCTGGTTATTGATAATATAATTAAAGAAAAAAATTAAAATTTATCAGTATTCTGCTGTAAAACTTAAGTATGTCTTTTGTCAACTTCATCACCAGTGATGCCTTTTTAATTTTAGTCGCACAATCGTCTTATCAGTGAAATTGTGATTGATTTTTATATAAACATAGCCTGTTTGTTCTTTTTTGAAATATGTTAAAAGGTACTTTTTTGGAAAAATTATCGAAAATTACCGCACAATTTTATTAGTAACATAAAGTATTGTGAGTACTCTTCACTTTCTTTTTCCGTCTTATATCACCAAACGTATATCTAACATTACACCTTTGTGTATCAGAAATCCGTTCGTCTCATTATTACACCAATTTCAGCTTCATCATTCGTTTCTTTTTTGGCCAGCAACGCGTTGGTGACTCACCTGGGTTCATTTCTATGGGATAGTGCTCATAGGTAACGAGGTGATACGTCTGCAGGTTTGCCTAAAAAACAAAATTTTGTAATGTATGCTACTATGTGTAATTTTATTATTAAAAATGTTATTTATATAAATATATTTCAACCCAAGCGCAGCATTTACTGAACAGAAGTAGCCAAATAGATTCTGTACACAGCAAAGAGAATTTTGTCGTTTGTTTACCGGCAAACAATCCTATGTACACGAGCGTGTCGTACTGTAGTGGGCTATATGGCGTTTATTGAGAATGTCAACGCAGCATTTACATGATGACGGCCGCTGCTCGCAGACACCACCCCACCTTCCCTATCAAACAGGTTGTAAGCCCAAAATACTCATAACAATCACTTCGATCTATTGGACTATTGGAGGAGCTGTAATATAGAAATGAATTTATACAAGGCTACTTTTATAAATCATAATAATTTATTGATCACTTGAACGTAGTTAAGCGAACAGGATCCAATCGACATTAAACTCAAAAGTGACGTTATTATAACAAAATGATTTCACATATAAATATTTTTTTTATATTCAATAACTTAGCGCTTGACAACGAAACCACCTGATAAAAATAATATCAATAAGTTTAAAAGATTAAAGTACATTTATATAGTTTTTATATGTTTTATTTTAATTTATGTGGTAGCATTGGTGTTTAAAATATTTGTTTTTATATAATCACTTTGACTTTGATGGATTACGTCCTTTTTGGTTAACGTCCAGTTGAATACTTTACAACCTTCATAAAACCTCATTAACTGAGGAGAACCAGACAAGACTATCTGCAAGCTACTTTTTGATGAGCATCTTTCGTAACTGACTTTTAAATAATTGCACTTGTAAATAAGTTTCACTATACAAACTGCAGTACTGCAGTCACATTTGGGCTGATGCTGCCAAATCTCCCCTATCAGCCTTGGACTCGATGGAGAGGCTTGCTAAGAGACTCATTGGTGATAGAGATCTGCTCAATACCAATCTGCAAAGCCTCGAGCATAGGCGTAGGGTAGACAGCCTCTCGTTTTTTATAGGGTAGACTTTGGAGAGTGTGCTCAGGACATATTCGATATTATTTCTCCGTCCATCATCCCTCTTTATGTCGATAACATCTCATTGGTCCGAATTTCACGGTTCTTGACGTCTTTCTTTATCCGTAGAACAAAAGAATGGAATAACCTGCCTGCGTCGCTGTTCTCACCCACGTATGATGTAGGAGCCTTCAAGAGAAGAGTGAATAGGCATTTACTATACTAATACTTTACTAAGTTAGAGTGCCCAACATCTTAGACATCATCGCCATTTACCATCAGGTGGGATCTGTGTCAAGAATTAAGTTATTCTAGGCAAAAAAAATCAACCGCAAAAGAGTACTTGGATGTCTAGGAATTAGACAATATCTGCTTAGTTTACTTTTCTTCTGCCACAGCATTGTAGACAAGAACTTATAAATACTATTAAACTAATGCCCGATAAACCGCTGTGACGGCAAAATGTGAGAATACGATGCGGTTTCTACATATCGAATCTAGAACAAAGTTGAACAAAGGTCCAATATCCTCGAGCTCTCCAACTCGGGCTATGCAAATATTTGTCGGCCCAAACTACGGGCTAGTTTGAATTTCAACGAACGCTCGTTGACCCCGTGGCTGGTGAATTGATATGGGTGCCTGATGAATTTAGTTTGGGCCCTGCGTTAGGGAAGACCGCTGTGCTAAACAGGATCCTTCTATTCAGCAATCTGGGGAACCAAATATTTTGTGGCGGTATCGTTACAGATTTATTTCAACAATTTTGTAAACATCTATTAATAATTTGACCCTTATATTATCCTGATTATTGATATTAAAAAGGTAAAGCCATTCACGCTCTTCTCACTATCAAAACCATGGTAATGAACTCTAAATTTTTCGGAAAAAATAGAGTTGATCAAATTCGTTGTAAAG
>DWJZ01005276.1:0-14257 GCA_018249125.1 Asbolis capucinus | reverse complement strand
CTTTAATTATTGGGGTATAATACGAAGACATAAAATTTCATAACTGTATTGTTGACCGTTGAGAAGTTCCCTTGTCTGTCAATCTTGTACATAGTATCAGGTTATTTTTATCATAAAAATGCATTGCCATCAGAACGGAAGGTTTATGTAAAATTTCGGGTGAAGTAAGTAAGGATGTGGCTCTAATAAAGCTTGCAAGATTTGACCCGAACAAACCAACAAACTAATATACAAACATACATTGTAAATTAAAGCAAAACATGTAAATATGACCTTTGGTACGATTTAACATACCGTTTTAAACTCGTCCCCATAGTGGACTGTGTCTACTGTGTCTGTGTCTGAATTTACATTTACTAATATTAGAAGAGAAAAACATTGTTTGAACCGAATATCCTCCAAAACTACTCGACCAATTTAAAAAAATATTTTGCCAAATCTCAAGAGTGGCATAGGCTATATTATATGGTTCCAAAAGATAAAGGCATTTTCATGGTAACTGGGTTCTTTCGTACTCGTAAATTAATAAACACGAAAATATGAAGTCAAAAATATTTAGTACAAATTACATAATAGCCATAACTATATTACTACCAAATAATAGTCATCTTTTTCTAAAGTCAAATATAGTTGATTCTAGTCATCGACAGTAACAATGACGTCATAACACATCAATTCAATCACTATATCGATATTTTAACGTCATTGTAATATCGATAAAAGGATGTTAAACGAATGTATCGTGTCGATAAAAAGCAGTGTATTGAGGTCATAAGGATAATAGCCGCCACATGTGTTCAATTGATTTTATTGCATTAAACCTAGTAGCCTATTTAACATAATTATTGGACATGCGACGCTCGCGTGACGTAGATAGGCCACAATGAAAAGCTTTATGATACACTTGTTAGATCTTTGTATTACACACATAAAACTATATATTAATTTATTATATTAACCAAGTATTTAATTAACATTGTATTATTTCAATATCTGATTAAAAGTAGTTTTGACTGCGTTCGCATGTTGTTCGTGATTCCCTCTCCAACCGCACTAAAAAGTTGACAAAAGATACCAGGCGACCGCAGTCAGTCGAGTATTAATTTTTGAAGAAAATTCTAGTTTAAGAAATATATTTTACGCGTAGAGGTGATTTAATTATATCTGTGAAAGTGTGATATACATACGTTATATCGACGAAGATAACTGTGAAAATTGTAAAACGACGTTCAAACGAATTAATAAACTTTTGTAGCATAATCAACACATTTTATTTCTCACCTGAACTTAAACACGTGACAAGAAAGAACTACGCAACTTTGTTTTATTTGCGGTCGACGTATGTTTAACATTACATGATTGTCTGTGCTGTCACATCAATACACATTTAACTGTTTTCCTTCCTCAACACACGCAACAGATATTGTCACATCGTAAAAGTACATAGATATGTGAAGTAACTATTGCAGTTCGGTAACGATAATGACGATAAGCGAGTGACCTCAGCAATAGCAATCTATCATAACCGAAGGTGTCTTATCTCCACTAGACGTTACATCGATGTGACTCAGCAGCCACTCGTATAGTATTCATAACATTGTACCCGACGACGTCCAGTTGTATAAACATTCGTCTTTAATATACCTCTCGTATCATATGCTGCGGACACTTTGCTGAACCTAAAATGTTTTGTCTCGAACTTGGTTCGTAAATATCTATTTTCTATTTATACTTGACATTACTTATTTGCGGTCTCGAGCCATGCTTTGAGAAAATTAAGTAATAATAGTTGACCAGCCCATTGATCAATTCCAAGTATGAAGAGATACCAAAGTAAGAACTCACTATGATAAAAGGTGGCCGAATAATTCACCGAGAGCAATCCTTTTGCAAACAAAGCATAATGACAATATCCGACAGCGTTCGTGCTCCAGTCACTATAAGCAATCAAACAATTAACCGAGCATCTCCCTTATATAAGGTTGGGGTCGAGACATCAATGTCACTGCTAGTGCTGCGGCTAATGGGATTAGTTTGCATGTAGCGTAACTAACGTACGCGATAAGGCTGTTAGAAAGCAGTGAACAATTATGGACAATATTACTTATATGTAATGTCCTATCTATACACTATACTATAATATAATGCCCTCTCTATATTCAAGTTTCCTATAGGCATTACCGAACCACATAATGGTAGGAAATCACCCTAACTTTAATTCCAATACCGTATATTCGTTTTCAATTCGGTAACCGTTCGTATGGGATGTTATTTCATTATAAATTAATTTAATTGCTTCCAATTGACCAGTGGCTAGGTTAATTATCACGATGTAAAAACAATTATCCTTTTGTCATGTGAGCATTGTCAACCAGGCTCACAATTAGCAATCAATTGTAGCTAATACAACGCTGTCATACAAATATAACAAGGCACCAACACATTTCACACGTTGTACAACTTAAATAATCGTTGGCCCGAGAGTAACGAGATGCAATGTAACTGATGCAACATGTTACAAAAAGTTTGTCACATGAATCTTGTTATTTGCCAAATCCAGTGCATATCTAGTCAAATTGCCAACAATAGCTCCCAAAGTGGAGATTTTCGAATATTGCCGCTGGTTGCTGCCAAATTGAAGAACATTCGAGTGCTTATGAGACTCGATCAACCGTATCTCTGCTCCAACAAATTTTTGAACGCAGCTAACGTGCAAAGGTTCCTATGAATACATCAAACAAGACTGTCAAACGTGTACGTAATAGCTTCCCTTCGAAGATTGTTTTTTATTTATTTACATATTATAAGTTAGTGCCAGACTGAGGTGGGACAGTACCCACCTGATGGTAAGTGGCGAGGTACTCTTGGATGATAAAGCGCATTAACTTAGAAGTAGCCCATTCACTCTCATCTTGAAAACGCCTACATACATTATAATTCAGCGGAACACAGACGCTGCCAATTTATTCCAATCCTTCGCGGTACACAATACAAAGGACGAGGTGAAGCGTTTCGTCCTTATCGTCCACGGTGAAAGGATGGATACCCGGGGTGGCGTGTCGTTAGATGGTAGAAAAGGGGTGGGAGGAATAAAGTCGTGTAATTCATGCGCACACTCTCCAAAATGTACCCTGTAGAATACGGAAAGACTGGCAACTCTGCGCCTGAGTTCGAGGTTTTTCATTTTATGATTAGATCGAACTGTAGGATCATTACGTTGAAACTCATTAATCGCCCGATGTACAAGAACACATTCCAACGACTACGAATGATTCCAGCGGATTTATGTTCATTTGCATATCAATTAACTCATTAGAATCTCTAGCAAACATTAGGTGCTAGGCCTTACCAAGGAGAGTACATAAAAAAAACTATAATATCTCCTAACGTCGCTTAGTTTACGTAGAATGCGTAGGAATGTTACCCATAAAATTTCTTAAATGCATCCATTTATATAATAAACATAATAACAATACAGATATATGAACATATACACATATGATACATACAGCTAACTTGGATGAGAGCTCCTACTACCAAGGTCGGTTTATGAGAATTGAGTTGTTCATACTATCGACTTCCAATAGAGCGAGTGACTCTCCAAATCGTTTTAAAGAGACAGTCTCGGAGAAAACTCTTGTTACTGTAACATTCGTTTCCAACTTTTATAACAAGAGAAGACTAACGTACATTTAAATAATGTTTCACAGGCAGTACACTAATTAAGTGGCATGAATAGGCGATAACTTCCAAAATGAATTACGGCTCACTACAACCCACTTTAGGTGTTGCAACTATATCTTAAGAGGTTTCTAAATTGACATTTCCTGTTTCGAACAACTAGATGAGTGAATGTGGTCACGTCTGCAACTTTGCTAATATCACCGGAAAGAAGATCATAATATTAGGCGGCACGTAGCCGAGGCGATTCCAATTACGCGAATCGTCGCCGCAAGGAGGAAGGCCGGATAAACAGAGCAAATTGAATTCCCCGATAATTACTGTCTGACGACGACACCCAGTTTGCTCCATTCACTGCTAATTGCGCCCTCAAGATATTAGGAGCGCTATGGTTTCTGAAGACCCATTCGTGAACACTAATCTCACGTAAGTCCTACGAGAGGGATTTTAGAACTTTCTGGAAAATTCTCCGACTTGTGGAAACATCTGTTCCGAATTATACGAAACTTACCTAGAGTTATCATTTATTCAGTGGACCATCTAGATTTAGTTGCATGTATTATTAATTCGTGTTTAATGTATAATCTATTTCATTCAATATTAATCTAGGTATTTGAAGTTCTCCATTGACTGCATAAGTCAATCCGATTTAGTGTAGTTGGATACGGCAGTAATGATAGAATACATTTATAAACGAATACGTAACTATTCGTGACCCACAACTTCACTTGTGTTTTATATATACATATATATAGTATATATAAAATAGAATATTCCAGTTAAAATTTTCTAAATATTGGAATAATCTGAGAAATTTCATTTTCAATCGATTCTATTCCAATCGCGGCAGTGGGAAGATTATCAATAGATAATAATGATATAATTTCATTTCAATAAACTGGGCACAGCAGTTGCTTTATTTAGCTTTTGACGTATTACAGGATAAGAAAGCCATGTTTATATGTCGTTTATCAATAAGTCTTTGTTGAATTGAGAAAGCAACATAACAATAATCTTCCCGCAGATACCCACAGCATAATAAAGGCATTATCATGTTAGTCTTATGAATTTCTCCACATAATGAATTCCATCAAAATCCTTCCAAGCAAAATATGTAATTTGAGCAGCAAGATATTACGCTTCTGTCAATAAAAAAGCAATATCTCTGCACAATAGTCGTACATGAGATACGTCAGCACAAGCTCGCTGTGAGATCACGTCTTACGTCACCGTTATTTACACCAGACTCTACAATCGTTCTCATTTTTGTTTGAAATCGGCACACGAAGCCGATTATATGTCAGTTTAGATTTAAGCTTTATGAACAGTTAATACCAAAAAATAGGGATAGTGGACAGTATAAAAGAAAAGTAAAATACATATTGAAGAAATGCCATCAACTGACGAACTGACTGAAGTACTGTACAATATTTCATCATTGTAACCCGAAACTGTCCCACTACTGGGCTCTATTCACAGTGTGAACGGTACAAACCATAGCCCACTTGAGGGCCAATTGTTTCTATCTGTCTTCCGCCAGTAGTAAGAGTGACACATTTTATAATCAAAAAGAAGCCTTTCACCCAGGCTTCCCCGTAAAATGAAGATCCTCGTTATAAAATCCGACTAAGAAGTACTCTTTATAAATAAGATTATCGAGCTTTAATGAGGTAATGTCTAATCCTGTCGAGTGCCGATGTCCCCGGAGACACTATTGCAAAAATTCATCATCGAACAGTATTCATTCACGCACTCAATTAACTTTACCAAACGTTACAATGGGACTATAAAAAGAAAATTGCCATAAATTAATTGGTTTCACTTATAATTAAGGATTAATTTAAGAATGGGTACATACTACTAGAATGATAATCTTAATACTTATTTCTTAATACGTTACATTCTACAAAATATATTTATACTTTTTATTTATTACGTTATGTCAATTCCTCAATTAATTAACAGGAAATAAAGAAGCAACGTCAGGGTAAGAGGTGATCGTTATTCTTCTGCTGGATTTATTCTTTATTTCTGTTATCAGTACTCGACAATCACCCGGCGACGGCATCCGTAAAGAATTAAACGATTAACCATTTACATATATACATATGTATGTACATACACCCAAAAGGAAAAACGATGGAAAGATTTCAATGATACTAGATTACCGGATGTGTTTCCGATTTAAGAGATGCGGGATTGGTTTTACAAAATAAGGCTATATATAGGCAAAATAATAACCAGTAGTGCGTATAACATTTGGTCAGAGCAGCACCGGCGGCTCGCCGCGACGTGGTCGGCCGGGCGACCTTGCGTGCCTCCTTACACGACTAGCCTCCTCACGAGTTACATTACAACATTCACCTTAATCTGAAGGTTCCATCGCAAAACAACTAAATCACAAGTAACAGCGTACAAATTTTGCAAACCATATTTCAAATGTAAAAAATATGTGCAAGAAAATGTTCCTCGTGGAACATGTCACTCGTCTACGGATATAAAAGCTTATGGAATCGCTTGCTAGAGTAATACAAGAGTAAAATTTGTCATTAATTTTTTTAGCAGCTAGCCCTGGCTAATTGAACAACCTGTTGTATTATTGATGGCACTAAGTGAACAATGAGAAGTTGACTCAATTTCATGGCACTTCTATGCTTCGATGAGCTTCAATTCAAAATATATAGTGGATGTCAAGAATTCAGTAAAGAAATGACAATCGGCTACAATGAATAAAACAAACTGTAGTTGAGACCACCCCAGTGAGGCCCGTGCGTTTACTATAAAACACTAATGGACTGTACCCAGAACAATGGTTAACATGCGAAACTTTTAAAAGCTTTCTCTTGTATAAGTTTGCCACGATCATACAAAAAAGTCTAGTTTAACAATCCTATAGATTTTTCATTATAACTGAATTTTTAACTTCTAGGCCATACATGGTACAACGTTCTTGGTCTCTTTTGGTTACCTGTCATTTCATTGTGCTACGAGAAATATAAGTACCTATGAAACGATGCAACACTCGATGCACTAGTTACGGGAGGCTGGCGCAGCAGGTGCGAATTAAACGATAAATACTTAGCATTTTATTTTTATTAACAAAAATTATTACGTTATAATTAAATCTACCTATACCTACTACCTACCTACCTATACTACTACTACTACCTATACTAGGATGAAACCAGTCGATGTTAGGTCCGGATGAGTTGGGGCGTCGGGTTGCGTTCCCAGGCTTGATTCCAGTCATCGACATTGGATATCTTGCCGATATAAGCCGGGAACGAAGCGATGTCCGTTTTTATTATTCATAATTTTGTGTTTATAGGCGGGTATCTACATATTATAACACGCTTCATTGCCATTGCGCATTTTCTATTTAGAATTTACTTTTGTTAAATACCAAAACAACAGAGATCTAAAATAAATTATTAATCATAAAAACACTTCCATTCAACTTATTGAATATTGATGAATAATTTAGCGCTCTAAAGATGAGATCAGAGGGTGAGATTTTTTATCACGCAACATTTCTTTCTTTCGTATCAGAATTTTAATTAAGTCTTCCGCCATTGCAGCTAATTTATAAGCTGACTTCATTGAGCTTAACACCTTTTTAAATTAAACTTTGGCTTACAAATACTAAATGGCATTTTGGTCGCTCTAATTACATATTTTCAGTTCGGATACATACGAATACATATGAGCTACAAACGTGACCTAAAAACTACTTTAAAGCGTTACTGCTCCGAGAAACAAATTTGACCGTCCAAAATCGGAAGAATTGCAAACAGCAGAGCAAAATTAAAGAAATGCTAATAAGATCAATCTATTTTCTTATAAAATATGAGAAGCTTGAATTTGTAAGAGAACTGTTTTTTTCTTTCAGCTCATATTTCAACTCTAGCCTCGACACGGTGTTCTTTCGTAGGAAACTATTTTTGTCGTGATCAATCTGTGGCTCACCCTTCAGTTCTTTCTCAGTAATGAACTTCATTTTCTCTTCTTAAAATTGTGTCCTACCCAGTTTCCAAAATTTTGAAACTTGATAATAATACGTTGCTTAAAAGATATGGCTAATAGTAGATGTTAAGATCGCCTGTTGAACTGATTGTTACGAGTATATGAAATGTGTTCAAGATCACAAATTTTGTATAACAAACATCATTTTATTCTTTATAGGAAGTCAATCATACATTTTTATTAATATGTAATTTAATGTTATTCATGATCTTGCTGACCTTAGATATTTGAGTTGTAAAATTCCTTGTTCAATTTTGTTACCGGCATCATCAATCTTATTACAGATTTCCTCCTAATGGCTATCCCGAGCCCAATGTTTTAGGATTAAATTAGCCCTGGATGATGTGTGTGTGATGGATGATAACAACGACAGATTCATGATCATTGTTATCGTGTGACAATTTTTACAGCTATCCTCTTTGAACCACATTCATTGCAACTAAATTCCAGGCAATCAAAGTAGCCAGCTGGCAGACAAAATAATTTAATCACGCGTATATCCTGTTATCACGACTATTAGCGCCTAGCCGAGAGCCGTCAATAGACTACTTTAGAATCATTTGATCGTCCAATCAGAGGAACAGTCTTACCTAATTATACTCGTACAATTGGAAAGTACTTTCTAACCAAAATTAGAATTTTTATTAATGATGACAGATAGAGAACAAATGCCCCTAAAGAGGCCCTTTAGGTTGGACCGATTAGCGTTTACCTTCTGCCTTTTTTCTTCAAAGAAAATCATATTCTGATCTGGAATTTGTAATACATTGAATGCCCATGAAGGAATGCCCTGGGATATGAAATAGTATTTTGTGCAGCTACGTTTATCTAATCGCTTATCAGTTCAATATAAAGGCAATTCAGACACCTACCACCCGCGGCTATCCGGAATATCGACACACCTATGAAGCGGCCCGAGTTTGATAATTCCTGATCAAACCTTAGACAAAGTACAGTACAGACAGTAGTGACAAAATTCCGAGGACCAGATAGAAAAGGTTGTTTATAGTACT
Source organism: Asbolis capucinus (assembly GCA_018249125.1). Classification (NCBI taxonomy): domain Eukaryota; kingdom Metazoa; phylum Arthropoda; class Insecta; order Lepidoptera; family Hesperiidae; genus Asbolis; species Asbolis capucinus. Next base: position 5,540 of record DWJZ01005276.1, on the reverse strand, counting down.
AACAAAATGCACGGTCAAGGGCAGCCGCTGACGTAAGCACGTAGCGGAACCGCGAATCGTAAATTTACAAACCCAGAGAAGTAATCTCGGTCGCTAGGAACTGGAATCTTCCTTCTGCCACTCTCCCGCGCTCGGATAAATCAAAAATCGCTGCGTCAGAATCATATCAGCTATTGTTTTGGTTGATGTCGTGTCAACGCACCGTAGTTTACACAACACGGGCACACGCGAGGACCGCGGGCCGCGCTGCGACGAGCCGGCCTCATAAATACAGCATCGCTCGTCAGTAGTGCCCCACTACCGATCCTGCGACCTGCCTCGTCACACTATCGGAGCCGAGATCGGATCACTCACCTTTTTTATCTGGAAGTGCTCCGGGCGCAGGGTTTCCTGGATCTCCTGCTCGGTCCCACGCGGCGCCGCCTGCACCGAGCTGCGGAACCCGTCCAGCACCCCCTTGAAAGTGAACTTCTTCATCGCGAATCGCGAGAGTCGCGGATCCTTTGTCCGAAGGCCGCTCGCCCGCCGGCCCCGGCTACATCACAGCCGTCCGCCGCGGACAGCGAGCCGGTTTTGGCAGAAGGAGGGTTTGTCGCTCGGTTCGCTCCCGCGCTGCTCGAGCCGCTACTGCGCAGGGCCGCCCGGGCCGCCGCCGACGCCGACACGCGACCGCCACGCCGACGATCGGCGAAAACTAGGCAAGGCACCGCCTCCGGAATGTACGGCAATGCGGTCTGCCCGACGATCGATAGCTGGGAGCGGCGACACACGCGCACTCCGCTCGACACTGAAGCGCGCCGTCACACAGTACACGGCGACCGCGGACTGCTGAGCTGAACGGCTCTACGGTACCGCTAGCCGCTAGCGGTGTTCACCGTTCAGAAAGAGCACGACACGCGCGATCGATCTCACCGCACGTGCTACGGAAAGAGATGAACGCATATTGCGCATGTAGTCGCGACACGATGGACCTTGCGGAGGAAAATATTTCACAACACAACAGCTGATATGATACGCACTTTCGGCTACAGCCGTTAGGGGGCGTATTTTGACAACATCACTAAAACGTCAGTGTCGAACATTTTTGCGATATTCTGTCACTGTTGTCCAGCCTTATCAGCTAATGTCAATTGTCAACAGATAGAGTAATGACATTTCGTCACCACAATATCTGAAGGAATTTTCAACTTCAATGATAAGTTGTCATCTTATCTTGCACAAAATAAATCGGCATAACTTCAACCTCAACTTATACACGGACAAGCGGCTCGTAAATTTTACGGATTGCGTACCGCAAAACATATTTTAAATTACTTGTTTTAAATATATTAGAAACATTTACAATGTCATATAGAGTGTTAGTGAGAAGTTTAAAAACACTGAGTTATGTGGGAGGTTACAAGAAAATTAGAGATCGTCCGCTCAAGTAAGTAGCATATAAAATCATCGTATTGTAATAATGTAATTTTGAAATAAACACTTGTAGTAGGAGACCTCGATTGGTAATTGGCGTGCAATTGTTTATTTTGTTTTACCTTGAATTGCATGTTTTAATGTTATTGCTATGCTGTACATACGATATCATAATACACCAGTGGCGATACAGTACATATACATTTGATAGAAAATATGTAATATCATTAACTACTTATAAATAAAAACTCACACAGTTTACACATCCTTATAGTTACGAGTATGTTAAGGAGATTGAATTGATCACTATTGGTTAAACACCAGTGGCCTAATTACAGTGCGGTGGCATTACTGGCTAAATGTCCCGGCTGGGGGCCGGTTTAGCTTTTCTCCAATTCTTGTTGATCAAAAATAATTTCTACAATATATTCATCTATCAGATTCTACTGTGCTGCTGTCCTCGGAGCGGGCTACATAGCATACTGCCAGCACAAACAGAATAAGGCAGAAATGAAAGAAATCATGCAGCTTCAGAACTACATGGCAGAACCCATCACACCAATCTCCCACTTAGAGAAGAACCAAGACGATATGAAAACTCAAATGGAACTCCTTATCATGAGAATCCAAGCAGAATTCTGCAGAGCTCTTGAAAAAGAGGAGGATGAGGTTTGATTTATTCCAACTAGACTCACCTAAGCATGAATGATTTAGATTTAATAGTCTCAAAACTATCTATAACAAGAAATGAAAAATGAATAACGACAGATCATTTACACTAAAATAATCACAATAATACTTAATATGTATTTGTATGTATTGTATCTGTTTTTAGGATTATTCTGAAGTATGTTCAAGGACATGGTTTTAAAGCTTTATTATTTCCTTGTAGGCCTGGGAAGATGACAAAACAGTTGATGAATATGATTTTGAAAACGATATTTTCTTACCATCCCCGGTATGCATTTACCATGATCATATCTAATTTATACTATGTATAATACAAATAAAAATATTTATTTATTTTGTGTTTACATTCTAGAGTTACTCAGTCGGGAGTAATTTTAATTTCCATAATTATAGCGGAAATACTGCCCCACCAAAAATTATGTAACACCTTTTGTACTTTAGTATTCAATAAAACAGATGATTTGATTTGTTTTGATGCTCCAATTGCTCATGGGTACTTATGGGTACCATTGTGCTTATGGGTAATGAAATACAGCAATATTAAATCTATATTCAGAAAACCCAATCAGCATGTTTTATCTCCTATAGAGAATAGAAGATAAAAAGATTAATATTTCTAAACTTGAAAGGCAGTGAGTATTGTTTAAGGTACTTATTTAATTCTATTCCAACGATGTTGCTGATAATGAAACTATGGGACGTAAACCCAAAGGCAACTGCGACCATAACTGATCTGTTGTAATTGATCATTAAACTAGGCATACATCTCAAAAATATATAGAATTCTGAAGTTTATTCACTTGATAAAGATAAATAGTTTTATATTATTTAAAATAAATAAATAAATGATTTGGCTTTGACTTCGTTTTACGGTGAAGATTTGTGGATTAAGCCAAATATCCTGCCTGGACTGTGCTGTTTAATGAATTAAAAAGATCCATAATACAATTTACTCTGACGAACTACAGGCCTAGGCCATAATGCTGTAAATCATACATCCTACATATAATGGAGCATATTTAATATTAGTGTGATATCGTCTATGCTATGTTAAAATTTTTCATAATGATATACTTAAAGTAATAAATGCTCTCATTTGTATAAAATAAAAATATACCATAAGAATGAATATAGATGATAATAATTACAATATGTTTCAGGAGTCAAAATTTACTGTGGATCGGTGGACGCGAAGCGAAGGAGGAGGGGGGATAACTTGCGTGCTTCAAGACGGACGCGTTTTTGAGAAGGCCGGTGTCAATATCTCCGTAGTGTCTGGGACTCTGCCGCCTGCTGCCGTACAGCAGATGAAAAGCAGGTATGTGCAATGTCAAACAGATTGACGACCATCACACTTCAGACTCTATACACAAAAATGTTTTCTTAACGTTGTTACCTTCCAAATTTCATTTTTCTTCCTTTTTCTAGTCATATCTATAGATTTATGTGAATAAATAGACATACTATGTTGTTTCTTGGCGAATACGACTAAATAGGTGTCCGTTTTATAACGACTGCAAATTAATTTGCTTTTAACATAACATCCAGAGGGAAAACACTAGAAAACAAAGAGCTGCCTTTTTTCGCGGCGGGAGTCAGCGCTGTGATCCACCCGCGTAACCCCATGGTGCCCACCATACACTTCAACTATCGCTACTTCGAGGTCACAGATAAGAATGGTAAGAATACCACTAAAATATAAAAACAAAAGAACAAGTGTACTTGCTCTACGATAACATGGTCTTGATTTAGAATTTACATGGCACGATTTAATAGGCTCTGATTGGTCGCCCGCTATTGTGTGACCAGGTTCTTCAGACAAATCCTTTCCTTTTCTTTTAGCATCTATGCCAAATGCTGTTTTAAAAATGTGTGGAAATGGCATTTGGGGAAAAAAATATGGCATCTGTTTTTGCAAAATGCATTGTATTTACTGGCCAACCCATTAACAGAAACGAGCGCCAAAATAAGATACCTTTTCGAAGGTAAGCTATCAAATTGGGAGAATAGTTTATTTTATGAGATCAAGTTAATTAATGTACAAATAGTTTAAATATTTCCTCTTTTTTTCGAAAAACTATTAGTTTTTTTTTCTGTAATAAATCGAACCTGGCAACACTTGTTGATTATTAGGTGTACTGCATTCTGCGCGGGAATTGCGGGAATGTGTTATTTTTGTACAGTAAATGCGTTAAAAACAAATTTAACATATTGTAACACAGGACAACAAAGACAATAACGATTTCAATAACTTAAAGTTTTCTTAGAACTAACTAATGTTATGACTAAAGAGGTCAATGTCCTTATTTTTGACAACACTGTCAAATCCTTATTATTCTATTGATAGAAGTTCCAGTACCGAGATACGTTGTAATTTGTTAGAACTGCTCGATTATTCTGATGGGAATTAAGACGATAAGGGCGCCAAGATCCTTTACGATCGCACGCGATGTAATTTAACTTTAGGTGGATTATAGTGTTGCTTAATAGATCAAATCAGCAAAACTATATTGTCAGGCGTCCAGTGGTGGTTCGGCGGTGGCACAGATCTGACGCCGTACTACTTGAGCGAGGAGGACGCCATGCACTTCCATCTCACTCTCAAACACGCGTGCGATGCCCACGACAGAACTTATTACTCCAAGTAAGAGCAATCACTGACATAAATTACACAATTTTGATTGATTTCAACCAATTGGTGGTCCACTACTGAGCAATCCTCAAACGGCCTAAACCATACTGCACCACAGGATGGAATAATTAATAATATTATTATATTGATAATGCCCGCCTGATAAGCACCGTCTTGATAAAGTGAGACGCCAAACAATTATATAAAGAAAGTGGTCTTCGCCCAAAAACGTGGTAACAAATCCAAATTTTTGTCTTTAGGTTCAAAAAATGGTGTGACGATTATTTCACCATAACACACCGCGGTGAGAAACGTGGAGTAGGAGGGATCTTCTTCGACGATATGGACTATCCCGATCAGCAAAGCGCTTTCCAGTTCGTCACCTCGTGCGCAGAGGCCGTTATACCTAGCTACATACCCCTTGGTGAGCAGTACACAAATGTACACACTATTCTCACAGGCTTCATGGGTGTTATCATCTCGGTAGTCAATTTGGCTTATTTATAGCAATTTTTAGCACGGGTTTGATTTTATACCGCACTAAATAAATGGATTTCCATGTCTACATAAACACTAACCAATTTCTATTAGGTAGGATATAAAAAATTCTTCTGTAAAAAGTGCTAAAAAGAAATTCGTTTTCATTGCATTCTATTTAATTATGTCATGTATAATATTTTCTATTATTTTGGACCTAGGGTCCACCCAAGACTCGCCCGCGTGTTATATTGATAAAATGTAGTCTATGTGTTATTCCAGAGTATAATCTATCCCTTTACCAAATTTCATTCAGTTCTATTCGGTA
>DWJZ01005275.1:0-14257 GCA_018249125.1 Asbolis capucinus | reverse complement strand
TCATTCACCTCCCTCCATGCCCCCTTCCCTGCCCTTCCCCCTCCCGTTCCCCTCACTTTCCCAGAAAATTTGCGGTCAAAACGCGGAGACAATAGAACCGGCAAAGTAATGCATCTTGGTTGATTCAAAATGCGCCATATCACAGCTAGTACTCAGTTGCACGCAGTATCTAAAACAAGGTCGATTTGTCTAATGTTTTGACAGAAACAGTTCGTCCTACATGCAGGTCGAAATCGTTTCTGTAGTCATGAATAAACCAAAAATATCTTTAATGTTCAGTTTACATAATACCGAGTAAATACAAATATTTTTATGACAGTTCATTCTCATTACTAAGTATTTTTATGGCCACGTGTCAGTAGCGGTTACGAGGCCCAAGGACATTGTAAAGTCAATACATCTCAGGGTTCGGCAACCCGTGGCCCGCGGGCCACGAGCCGCATTCGGTCTGTTGTGATGCGGCCCCATACATATCTCACTTATCGACGCAACTTTGCGAGTCTTCTAATCCCCCTGATGACACATGAAATGTGGCCCCAATATCCTCATAACATTAGTAGCCCTCATTAGAAAAGGTTGCCGACGTTGCCGAAATAATTATAGTTGGTATTGAGGCATCTAGTTCTATTACTTAAATTAGTATTATTTAGAACGTAGAAATGTTTAGCTGGTGGCTTTTTTCGATTGTAGTCGATCAAAAAAGTTGACTATTCTTTGAGACATTTTTTTATACAAAATAAGTTAATGTTTGACATCGATCGCACCTGATGGCAAGTGGTGATGATGTCTAAGATGTTGGACACACTAACTTAGTAAATGCCTATTTTCTCTGCTCTTGTCTATGCCTATTCACTCCCATCGGGAATAATATGAATATTTCGTGACGATGACGGATTTTAAAATATACCTATTCACTCCCATCGGGAATAATATGAAAATTTCGTGACGATAACGGATTTTAAAATATGCATATCCACTCCCTTCGGAAATAATATGAAAATTTCGTGACGATGACGGATTTTAAAATATGCCTTTTCACTCCCATCGGGAATAATATGAAAATTTCGTGACAATCACGGATTTTAAAATATGCAATGACGTAAATAATAAATCGATGACGCACGACATACGGTATCGATAATTTCATCCGAATCAAATTCCGAATAAGTTGTTGTCACTAGTCTTTCCCGCGCTTAACTTTTTCATCCCCTATTTCATCCCCCTGCAGGTCTTATGTGTTAAATTGGAATGTTTGTTTTTCCTCATTTTCTAATCTACAACTCTAACAAGTTTCATCAAAATTATAACAGCAGTTATGCTTTAAATGCAATAGATTAACAGACAAAGTAACTCTGCGTAAGTAAAGAATTTAAATATTGATGAAGGTTAAAAAGAAATAAAATGTTCATTGAAATCACATCCTCGACCCAAAAAGTGACTAACAATTTTCATTGGTATTTGATGCGGGTTATATACACAGACACAAACCCAAGTGTAATTATGTTAAACCATACATAACATACATATGTTTTGTTGTGTTATAAAATAACCTAATTAATTATTCGTTATTCAGTTTATTTAATATTTACGGGTTTAAGAGCATGCCAGGTTAAGTTGTATGTATGAGCCATATTTTCCAAAACGCAAACGAAAAATATAACAATAGCCGATGCCTGAAAGAGACAGATGTATAATTCTATCCTATTCTGTCCTACTAATTATATGTAAGTAATATTATATGCGATAATTTGCGACAATGGTTGGATGGGTATTTTTTAACTTTTTCACGCAAAACTACAGGACGGATCTGAATGAAATTTGACACAGAGATAGTTTATTACCAGGAATAATACATAGGCAAATTTTTATCAATGTCCACGCGCCATCTTGGAGTCTTGGGTTCTGCTCAAGGTGCATTGAAAAATTTGTAATTAGGAAGGTTTTGTTTCAATAGATTTGTTGAGGATTTTGTTTCACGGTTTCTTATCCTTATTTAGCATAGGGTAATATTACAATGTGCAATAACATTTTCAACGCACCAGGCGGGTAAAGCCGCGGACGGAAACAAGTTTTGTATATAATAGACTAGCTTTTGTTTGCGGCTTCGTCCGCGTGGTCGTGGTGGTGGGTGGTGGTCAAAATGCCTATGCCCTATGTGAATTACTTGCGAATGTATGATATGGTCAATTTAATACATTTTCATGTGCCCCGCACTTCGCTTACCACGCGCCCCGCCTCCCGAGTGCCTGAGCGCTCACCGGTTCAACATTTAATTATCTTTATATGTTATACTGTTTTTTCTAGATAATTATATAGCCTATGTCACTTAGTGATAATTTAGCATTCTAATGGTGAAAGATTTTTTTAAATCGGATCAGTACTTTTTGAGTTTATTCATCACAAACATACAAAAATATGAATCTTTTATCTTTATTATTAGTATGGATTGGCTGTACCCGCGCACTGGAGCGTGTTGTTACGTATTAATTCATTAACTATGTGTCCGATCACTATCATTTTAATACCAAAAATATTTCCAGAGAATTTTAAACAAAGTTAAAGGACTTTGTGCTCTGTCTCCTACCATTTAAGAGTGTATAAAGCACAAACAAACATCGTTTTTGTACATAGAGTACATTTGATTCCAATACAAATAAATATTTTATAGTTGGCAATAAATAATAATTAGCATTCAATAAATATTTATAAGGTACGAGTATGTGATAAAACCACGTGTTTTACGCGCTTTATATTAGCTTGGAATGGAATCTAAGTAGCTTGATTCCACACACTTCAAATTATTGTATCTGCATGAAACTTAGCATTTATGTAACTGTGATGACAACAATAATATGATACCAACGAGCTGACCTGATGATGGAACTGGAAGGTGGATCGGGAACCCTGGAATGTCTACTAGTAAACCGGTCGTGTTTGGGCTTATTGAATTTGTCTTAATGAGTCCTTTTCTTATCAACGTGTCTTTTTTAACTATTGAAGTTATACTTTTATCGTCACAAAAAACCGACACCCCGAAGTTAGCAAGTCAACATTTTAGTTGTCTATTATTAGTATCTTTTTTGTATAAACGTAGGATAAAGTATTAGAAATATTGTATCTTTAGAATTTTTTTTTATCTTGTTACGTCAAGGAAGTATAATTTCTTACGTGCGTCCGTAAGTATACACACTCCTTTTTGTTTTTTATTTTTATATTTTTTTGCATTATAGTTCAAAGAAGAGCAAGTTCGTCGTAAGCTAATGAACACGAACAGTGTCATCGAATCCGTTCGCGGTTTGACCCTGGCGGCTGACCGAGCGACGAGAGAAGAACTGGCAGGTCTCAGGGAACAAATAGCGCAGGTTTCTAGTCAACTTCTAGAAGAAGATGCGGAAAACAACCGCATAAAAGAAGAGGTAAGTCTTGTGACACATTTACAAACACATTTATTACAGACTGATAAATTTTTGTCGTGTTTTTGCTTCGATCAAGAATTTACTAGATGTCGCCTCCAATGGAAATTTAACACAAAATACTGTCCGCATAAATGTGACATTGGATTTAAAATCCGTATGTCGTCACAGTGAACTCTGTTATATAAAACACCGTTTCTTTTAGTTAAGCTTTGTCAACATCTGATAATATTCATCTAAGATAACGAAAGTCATTATAAAAATGTATTAAACAATGATAACATAAATTATAAAGAGTGACATTAATTATAGCTTCTGTAAACAATCATACCGGCTTAAGAGGCTGTAACAGGCTTAAAAAGTTAATAAAGATAATTTTATTGGCTTTAATAGGCTTAAAAAAGATATTGGTGTAAAAATAAAGAGAATTTTTAACAAGTATTTTCTAATTCTCTTAGTAACTGATAATGCAGTTTAATAATAATCATGATTCTACAAAATTCCAATTCAAATTCAGATTCAAAAATATTCCGAACTTTTATTATGAATTTTCGAAACTCTTTAAACTAACCATTTTTCCGTCACGATATCAAATTTATAAACCTTGAACAAACATATTTGTCACATGCCTGTCCTGGACGGGATTCGAAACTGGGACAATAATATCTCGTTTCGCAAGTATTACTAATATTTTTTTAGAAATAATTTTAGTAATATATTTTTTTAATATGTCTGGACAACTCATACACGACCATCTGATCCTAAACTAATTCTTAGCTTGTGTTATGGTGATCACACAACTGATAAACATACATACAATATTTTTGAATACTTATACATATATTTTATTACACCCAGACACAGAACATTCCTGCTCATTACAGAAATATTTGTTCTGGGTGGGAATAGAAACCAACTCCAGCTCAGTAGATAGGTTTATTAACCACGAGATTAACAGGTCTTTTTCCATCGTTTCTGTTTGCGATACAGTTAGAACAGCTGCGCCAACAGAAAGCGAATATATTCGAAGACCTGGAAAGTTGCAAGGAGATGTGTGACGGTCGAATGGAGAATATAACAGATGAATTAAATAAGAAACGGCAGGCTCTGAACGAGCTGAAAGATAAGGCGATAGAATGTCAGTGTAAAGTGCCGCTAGATGCAGCGGTTGAAGTTAAACGCACACCATCGCTTGCAGCGCTGTGTAGCTGTGCTGCTGAAGAGCACATATTAGTGAGTTATTGTCGTTACTTTTAGAATTTTTGTGTGTTGTAATCTTTTTTTGTCAACCGATTGTACGTTTTGAAGACCTTTCGACTACATAAAATCTTGTTTGTGTAGCAGGCATTTTGTATTATTCCGCCGTTAATATACGGCGTAGTCAGCTTAGATATCTTAGCTGTTAGTCCGCTGTTAGCTGCTGTAATTTTTTTATATTCATATCATCTATTGCTCTGTCACACATGTCGACAGGACTCCGATCACATGCCGTGCTTTCAGTGCTTTTATTATTGTATTATTAATTTCTAGTATTGTGTTACCAAAACTAACTTTTCTTTTACAGCATTCTTGCTCGTGTACATCAGTGCGAACGACACTTTTATCAAATCTTCTGTCAGACTTATTTAGCGGATTGCAAGCGGAGTTGGGAGACACCGGGTCTTTAATGCCATGTCAGCTATTGAAGTGTCTGGAGGACAAACACAACTGGGATCGAGCGAGTATCGTCAAGACTAATCTTCGAAGTTTCTTCTCCAAATTGCTCCTTGGAGAGCTGGATACTGCGATCGCGACGTCTATTGAGAAATATCATGCTACGGTAACCTTATAATTTTATAACGGCAAAGTTTAGATTATGTGATATTGCAAATTTTATTCATAAGGCGTTAGTGAGTATTTGTTTAGTTTTGTACCAATGGCGCATGGCGTCACAATGCATAGCGAACTGCTATAGGCCCCTAAAGAGATGGAGCTCCTGCTCTAAGACAGTCGTGGGGACGAAAGGATACTGTCAAGCATAAATTAAACAAAAATTGTTTCGTTAAGTTTAATTAACAACTAAATTATTTAGTGTTTAGTTGTTAACTCCTATAAGATCAATAGATTACATATTAAAAAAGAACAAAAAATGTTTTAAGACAGAATTATGGTGGATAATTGAGGGATAACAATTTATCTATAGTGGGTAGGCGCGTCTTGCGCGGATAAGGCCAAGTTGACTCCACCACCTGACCAAGAAGATAGCGAAGGATGGCAAGAGAGATATTTAGAGCAACGAGCGCAGAAGCTCGCTGGCCAGTTGGCTGAGCAGTTCTTCCAGGAGAGAGCTGATCAGTTGGTTCAAAAAGCTAAAGCAATTGTAGCATCTGGACCACCACCCTGCGACTGTCGACCACAGACAAGTAAGTTAAGAAGAAAAAGTCATGTGAAACTTTTATCATTTATTCTTTATCTAATTATTTTCTGCAATTTTCTGAGTTTTATTCGTAGATGCCACCTTTTTGACGTGGGTCTGCATTTTGTTGTTAGTGCTGACTTTATTAATAGCCCACTATTGAGCAAGGGCACTTTCCTCGTAATAGAGTAGGAGTAGATCATATCCCACTAAGCTTCTACAGTGTGGATTGGTCGATAACCCAACAGTTCAAGTTTCTATACCGACCGAAGGCCGTATGGCTTGCATGCCTTCCGAAGTATGGAAGTGCTTACAAAATTTTTGCCACTAGCGGTCACCCAATCAGCGGCTATTATGTATGTAACTTATCAATCACCTATGATGCACACGACGCTGGGATATGGATGGGGGAAGACACTTTTTTGTTGAAGTTTTGAGTTAATAAGTTCGTGGTTGTAATGAGGTTTAATAACTTTAATTAAAACATTAATCATTTTTGAGATATCATCCTAAGAGGTAGACTACCATCGTACTACTATAAATAGCTAATGATTATTAAAATTAAGAAATCCTTAAATATTTCAGATAAATCGACTGCGTATCCCGTTTTGGTAAAACCCCCAACTATAGGTAGTAGCGGTAAAAAAAATGAACCATATCCTGCGCTTGTGAGACGCACTCTACAAGATGTCACTTTGTTGAAGACTCAGATAGAAGATTTGAAAAAGGTATGAGTAAATTAAATAATATTTGAAATGTATGAGTTTAATACAGATATCCCGCTGTTTAATAGAGAATCAATAAACTTTACACTTACATATTTGTGCAGAGCTATATAGTATTGGGGCGGCCCAGAATACTAACCTCAATCCCATGCTGAAAAACCTGGCTGTCGTAAGTGAGGATTCTTATCCTCTGACTTCTGTCAGCTGGTTGGTGGGAGGACAGAAAGTCCGGCAGGATTGTCCGGAACGCAGGATTATATATTAGGATTATACATAATAATAATATTGCTTCTTAAATTATTAATATTATTATCTTTGTCGTTCGTCTGGCTCCTCTGCTATCCTTGTCGTCAAAGGACTCGTCGTGTTTCAGGTGGCAGGTCAAGAGCACGTTGTATTCTTCTTAATTTTTACCATCCTTTAGTAACCCTTTTTCTTATTCTTCTGTTTCCCGCACTGAAGCGACATACTGTTGAAGTATCTGCCACAGAATGATAAGTATTGGCCTCGGTTGCTTCACTAATGCACCGCGTTCCTTTTTTTTGTGTCCCCCATTTGGGTTTAGCACTTTTTTCACTAGACCTTATCATTAGATAAGAAGTTGCCCTCGCTTCGCTTCGAAACAAGATTGGATGAAAATTATCCAATAATCGTTCCAGACTTGCCGTACTAATTATCCCACGGGAAAAAAATAATTTTCTGGGATAAAAAGTATTCTATATCCGTTGCCCTTACATAAGCTACAAACATGCTAAATTTCATCTAACTTGGCACATTGGTTTCGGAGGTGCCGTACTAATTTATGCTTGTTATCCAGCGGGAATAAACCAATTTCCTTGGATAAAACCTATCCTATAACCATTTTCGGGTTCTTAAACTTCGATTATGCCAAGTTTCATCTAAATCTGTCAAGTGGTTTTCCGTGAAGCTCGAACAGACAGACAATAAGTCCAAAAAAATTGTTTCGGTCTCTTTATCGATAACAAAGCCTCCTTGCATCAGAACTGGCCAGAATTGATCCTGTTACAGTTTTATTATTAGTATATATGACTCGTCTGTTCATGAATCTTAAAAAAAAGGGAAACTTGCAGAAACTTTGCCTCACACAGACTTTGTCAGGTAACTTCCGTGTCATGATTCAATTACAATGGCAGTTGATGTTTCAATACAATTTATTACATTAAAAACTTTCTACAATAAAAGAGCAAACTACCCACAAAATGTACAGCACTGGAATAGCCCAGTAGTTATTAATATTAAACACAATATTTTACTATAATTAAAATTAATGTTACGATATTTTTTCGTACAGGAAACAATTAAGAAAGAAGATTTACGAATTATGGAAGAAAACATCACTAAAATAGTTCAACGGACATCGGTCAGTTAGTATAAAAATATTAACGTTTACTTCTGTGTAAATAAAGCGTACAATTTCATTTTATTTTACACTACAGGATCCTGAGAATTCACAAGTTATTCCAGAAAAGATAAGTGATGAAGATCAAGTAATGAGACAAAAATCAATTCAGCATTCTATGGTCACAGAAAATATTACAGGATTAAGTGAAAATAAGCCAAGCCTAGTAAAGAAAAAGAATATCAACTCCAACATCATGAAAAAAAGTAACAAAAAGCCAACAGCAACAAATGGAAGAATAGTCGATAGTAAAACTACTGGGAAAAATATCCGCAAAATGGACCATTCCTATGCAGTAAACCTCTGTCTATTTGATGGGAAAACTAACCCAAACTTAAAATCACGAAGCATGGCATATCCGGAAGAACCAATTTTTCACAAAGAAAATCCTCCTCAAGGCTTTATATCTCAAATACCAAGTATTAAATATTCAAGGCCTATTGATAGTTTGATTTCAAAAGAAAACAGCAGGTATAAAAGTTGTAAGAAATCATCAAAGACATGTTTAAGTACATGCAAATGTTTTCATAAAAAACCATCAAATACTTCGTTAAATAAGCTTTTAGAAAAACTTTTAAGATGGCAAGGTGATTTGTTTAATAATTCATTATTTAATATGAATGGCATTGCATCTTTTGCAAATAAATGCAATCATGACTGTTTCAAGGAAATTCACAGAAACTCCAAATTTAGTAACCATAGAAAATCTTTAAAAATGAGCGACCCGCAACAAGAAAAATCTCGGAATATTCCTGTTATAGGGAGTATAAAGTCTATCGAAACAGGTCAATTGCAACCTCCACTAACAACATCGGAATATATAGGAGAAATTAATTTGGATAAGAGTAATGAACATATTTGTAAATGTGATAAAAAAAACAAATTAAACAATGGGAGCAATATACACAATGATAATTTAGTATTTAAATGTATAAACACAAGCAAATGCAGTTGTGTGAAAACCAATAATATTGAGAAATTAAAGATGTGTAAAGGGGATGAAGGAATCCCTATAGCTAAAGATTTGAATGTAATAGCTTTAACTGATATTAATCATTTGAACGAAGAACATAATATTTTAGTGGATAAGCCACAAAAGTCAGAAGCCTACAAAACCTTAAAAGCCATCTTAAGTCACAAGAACAATCAAACGTCAGATATTAATTTTCTCCCAAGTAATAAAGATGTTCTTGTTAATTTTTTGGGTGTAACGTTAACAGATATCAATAAAAGTGACCGAATTATAGACATGGCCGGAAAAAAATATATTAAAATAAATAATAAATCACCATTACTCAAGGATAAACATGAAGTGATTTTAACCAAAGTTACATCAGGTCTAAGCTCCAGTCAAAATAAATCGCCTGATAATATTCAGTACATTGATGATGAATTAGAATTCCGAAAAAAAACTAATCAGAATCAATTTCTTGAATTATATACAAAATCGGGTGCTGATATAAATGAAGTTGGGGACAATATAAATGAAACTAAAAATGATCAGTTTCTAAGTGAAATATTGTATGATACAAAGAGCTGTATATGCTGTAGTCAGGACGATGAAACAAAAAATTTAGAGGTCAATACCTTTACGTTATTAGAAAAGCATTTAAAAAACAAATTAGCTGAATTAAAAAAAACATCTGGTAATTCGAGTAATATGTTAGCCGATGAAGAAGAAAAAATGTTCATTACTATATTAGACAAAGTAAAACAAGTTATTTCTAATTGCACGTATAACGTAAAATGCGAATGTAATGGAAAAAGTAATAATAGTGGTAGTTGGGTGAGATTTAACAATCTGCTGGAAGAGTATTTGAAAATAAAAATAAAAAAAGTTCAATGTACCTGCATTCCAAAGAAAGAAAGCTTAGGAACCATTTTACCTAGCGTATTAGAACAAGTTACTCATTTGGTCGACAATGATTTTGAACGCCTCAAAAATCTGTACCAACTTGATAAAACGAATAGTCTTGATAATGACAAAAGAATTGTCGAAAAATATAGTAAAGACAATATAAACAGTGAGACTATACAGCCTAACGTACAGAACGTTGATACTGAAAATATATCGATTCAAGCATCATGTAATATCACAATTGAAAATAAATCATGTGACGCTGTACAATTAAAAAATACCAAAGATATGCAAACCTCTCACAATAACCTAATGGAATCTCACTCCGTTGAAGTAATTATAAATCATTGTTGTAACTTCTTATATAGTAATTGTGCGAAAGAAACAGAATTATCTTCGGATACTGCACACAACGGTACAAATAAATTGAAAGACAGTAATGGAAAATTGAACACGACAGCCCATACCTCACATAGTAGTTTACGTGCGCCTTATGTTGGGTACACTCTAAGTTCTTCCTGCGATAATTTGTATTCTTGCAATTGTTCTAGAACCTTAAGCCAGACTCATCTAAAAACCATTCGTAATATCTGGAAAATGCTTGAAATCAATAAAAAGCTACTTCCAAACTTGTCTTATATTATGAACAGTATACCAAAGACTGTGAAATCCGAGAATAATATTGTTAATTATGTAGCAGTAATAGATGCTTCAAATATGCCAATGCCAGATACTAAGAGTGTACAACATGTTAGTGTTTCTTATGGAGAAGATATCATGCTTAAAGATAAAGAAAGAAAATCACGAAGTGATATTAATGATAATACGACGAATACGATGGATGATTTAGTTAGCGTCAAGACGGAGTGTCTGATTGATGATGATACAGTTTTTTGGTATGACTGTTATCCTAGCCCACGTAAGAATGACACGATGCCCAAGAAAACATTTTACGATTCCATATATTCGCCTATAGGAAAACAAGTGAAACACGGCAAGAGTGATACATCAGTCAAAAACAATACCAGATGTACATCTACATTCAAAAATTGTGATTGTGTTATGGTACCCGTTTGTCATGTTAAAATGTTAGTAGATAATATCGAAAACAAATTAGCAAATGCTCAATGCACTTGTGATGCTCTTAGTGCGCAGGTTTGTCCCATCCATTCAAAGATTTTGGCTTTATAAATTCGACAGTAGACGTTACTTTATTTTGTATATTATTCGGTTGTTTACATTATGTCCTTATTTATAGACAGAAATATTTTATTTTTAATAAATAGATTTTTAAAAGTATTTGTTGTAATATATTTCGAATTGACTCTTAAACTTTTATCACTTACGAACCATTTTACTGTATTACTACACTTTAATGAAGTATCGTTCATTTACTATATACTATACTATATTAGTTACTTAGAATAATAACAAAATTTAACGAGATACAAATTATGTAAATACTTTACTGATGTTCTTAAAATATGGCCTTTTATTGTCGTTATAGCATAATATTTTATTATGTTCATAATAAAGTTACTTTGGCAAGAAACCTTTAAACTTCTGTTGACGGTTAAGATCGCGCATGTAATACAAGAGAGTTGTTCCAAATGTTTCGAAAGGAGCTCATCTTTAGGGCCGGCGTCGAAGTGCTGCATCTGTGTTTTGATATTGCTCATGATTTAGGTAAGAGATTCCCAAAGTAATCCGGTGTCCAGGTGTCCACGGGAATGGTCTATGTTTGAGAGATAATAGCCTGTGATTGCATGTCAAACCTTTAAATTAGTAGTAATTTTAAGCGATTTTTGCCATTGTAATTAACATACAAAGTGTATTGACAATCAAAAAAACGTTCTGAAGCTTTTAGAACATCAATTTTGATTTTGTTAAATTTGACTGACATAGATTTACCGAAAACAGAAAAAAATTTAATGTGTATAGCGAAAAACCTTGGAAAACTGGTGACTTGGGTGTCTGTGACTATCTACTTGGCTTAACTTAAGCAGTATCATGATACAAAGCCATTTAAAATTAGGTTTTCTTCTTCGTTACACTGATTCATTGTATTTATCGAATCTAACCAAACAATATTACCATATTTTTTATGTGATAAGCAAGCAAACGAGCAGACGATTCACCTGATAAATGACCACCGCCGCCCATCGACATTAATACCACGAAACTGGGGTGTTACTAATGCGTTGCGGAAGGAAGTAATAGCATAAGCGGGGAAGAGAAAGAGACAAAAGAAGCTGTACATTATTACAGCAATTGGGATCAAGAACATGCCACTATAGGTGACAGGAGAAGAATAGAGAGGGGAATGACTTAAAGTTGGGGAGAAGAAAGAGGAGAACTGGTTCTCAAGCCTGCAACCGGAACACAACGAATCGTTTGACAGCTGATTCAAGCGAGAGTGTGGTTGCCAGCCAGACAGGTTTCACAAAAAGGTAATGATCCTTCCGCGAAGTCCTACCACCGAGCAGCTGACTTCTGTACCCCTTTTACAACACCCTGATAGGCCACGTGGGATAGTTTGTATTCTAAGCCGGCCCAATATGGCTAAGATCTGACCATCTTCATTATTTAAACAGGATTAAAAAGAAACAAGGATAAAAACGAAATTAGAAGCTACAATTTAAGTAAAATTTTTGTTCTTCAAAGCCAGATAGAATATTTAGTTCCCACCAGAGATCACCAGAATAATATTTTTCGATGCAAATAAATACTCAGTATTTAATTCAGATATTTATTTTTAGTTTATTTATACAAACAATAAAAAAGGCCTATCAGTTACTATATAAAGGAGTATTCTATAACAAAATAATACCTTACAAAATGGAACTACTTTGACTTTTATTGAACTACTAATTAATATTTATTTAAAAACTAAAAGACATCACTAATACCCTTATAGAAATATTATTAAACATCATTTAAAAAGATAAAGTCACGATATCAAGAGTTAAGTACAAGTAATAAAAAAAAACTCACAATGTTTTTTATTGGCTTTTTCTTTCATCGTTACGTCATGACTGATCGATTCAATATTGAGCCATATTCGACTCTAAAACCATTGTTTTGATATCGAGTAATACGGGGGTGAGCAACCTTTTGAATGAAAGGGCCAGTTTTAAATTTGAGTTTTGCTAGAGGGCCGCACATAGATTATTTGATTAAGTAGTTCCTCACCTTATACTTAATCAAATCTTCTTAACGTTTTAGAGTTAATTTATAAAATGTTTATATATTTGCAAATTTTTGTATCATAATACTTTTTTATGTTGAATTATTTTTTATTTTGACACAGTGTTGACCTTCTAAAAATAAAAAATCTAATTTAAAAATGCTCAAAGGGCCTGCGGCCCGCGAGCCGCGGGTTCCTCGCCCTTGGCATAATATAAGATCGGTTATTTTAAATTTGCGAACATTTCGTCCCAGTTGACTATAATTTAAAGTTTAAAAACTATCACAGCTAGTTAAAGTTAACGAATGGTTAAAGAAACAAAGGTAGGTTGAGCTTAGTCCACGGCTAAACTTAGTTCTGGACAAAGAATTTCACTCCACCAATCCACATTAAGGTACCGGAATTTCAATTCTTTTCGGGATGTTCACTTAAATATTTCGTCTTGGCCATTTCAAACAGTACATTTCTCATCTTCTCTCCAGTTTCTTTGACCATGAAGCAGAGCACGCTTTCTGGGTTATTCAAGAGTCTGTATGGGTAGTCAAACTCCACTGCTTCTCCTTTGTCCATGACCAGAACTCTGTCAGAATCCATGATGGTGTTCAAACGGTGAGCGATAGTTATGACTGTGCAGTCCGCGAATTGTTTTCGGATCGTCTTCTGGATCAAGGCATCTGTCCTGGTGAAAATAGCTTGTATTAATAAAAGGAAGGTGTTTATATCCCGGCGGCTTGTTTCGATTGTAAGCGATCGCGAAAGTTGAGCAAAGCAGAGGGCACAGTGTGTATTAGGATGGGTGACCGCTAGTGGCAAAAATGTCATGAGTATTCCCGTGCTTCGGAAGGCACGTAAAATTCTCAGTCCATGTTGTTATCAAATAGCAATCGTCAAGTCATGTCGGACGTCTTCAGCATAAAAACTTCCGATACTTGGGTTGCCACTAACCTGTCCACCAATCCGTATTAAAGCAGTTTTGTTGATTATGCTTTAGGCCTCCTCAGCTAGCTTGTGTTTTCACGGCTTCAACCTTAATGGCCACTGAACACGGGTCCTCTGTTTATACTGAGGAGGCCTAGAGCATACTTCACCACGTTGCTTCAATTAGGATAGCCTAGTCGTTATGAATTCGACCTCCTACTCGGGGGATCCGGGTTCGAATCCCAGGGCGCGCACTTCTGATTCTTCGGAGTTATGTGCGTTTTAAGCATTTAAATGTCACTCGCTATAACGGTGAAGGAAAACATCGTGAGGAAACCTGC
>DWJZ01005274.1:0-14257 GCA_018249125.1 Asbolis capucinus | reverse complement strand
TAATAGAAATATTTATTTAAGTATGTATTTAATAATATATATGTATGTTTATCAGTTCTCTGATCACCATAGCACAAACTAACGTTTAATTTGGGGTCAGATGGCCGTGTGTGAGTTGTCCAAAGATATTTAAAACACCCTATGCCATACAATAATTTTCTTTGCACTGTTGATAAATCTCACTTCATGTGTAACATGCGTCAAATTCTACCTGGGTAGAAATCGAAGCATTACATCCCCGTCGCCAGTAGCAGTAGCTGCACCGACGGAGTTATCTGCATATGCACCCGACCCTGGAATTGGGGAGTCTCCCGCTCTCCTGTAACAGAATTATATACACTTAGCTTGTTAAAATGTGTTAAAAACCGGCAGTGCGTGTTAACCACGCA
This sequence comes from Asbolis capucinus, assembly GCA_018249125.1. Taxonomy (NCBI): domain Eukaryota; kingdom Metazoa; phylum Arthropoda; class Insecta; order Lepidoptera; family Hesperiidae; genus Asbolis; species Asbolis capucinus. Next base: position 13,868 of record DWJZ01005274.1, on the reverse strand, counting down.
CAGTGGAGAGTTTTATAGTTGACGTTATAACTTCAAAAGCCTACCCATCCTATCATAATATTATAAATGCAAAAGTTTGTAAGGATGGATGCATGTATGTTGTTCCTTCATGAAAAACTACTGAAAGCCATTTGGCATAGGAACGTGAAATGTGTGTATGTGTATAGTGTGAAATAACACAGACCAGTTTTTATCAGCATACCAATTGGGCGAAGCTACGAGCGGACTTTAGTCCGAAATAATTTTTCTTGCGACTTGTGTATGTACAAGCTACTATTTAGTCGGGTCTCTAGAAACAACTGTTTAGTTTGTAGAGGTGGGAAACATATGACCCTAATAACAATCTTAGTAAAGTTCTTTGTAAATGAATTTATAAATAAGAAATGGTTTTCCTACATGGATGGTTGAGCATATGGACAGACATAGCAAAATTATAAAGGTTCTGAATTTATATGGAACCCTAGAACGACACACACAATTATTCTCTGCAATTGCATAAAGATGGAATATAGAACTAAATTGCAACATTACATATAAGTGTTTACCCAGGAATTTTGAATTTTGCTCCATTTGTAGAGGTTCCAGCAGCTATATCCCCGTTTTTATCTATGGCCACCATACCAATTGTGTCATGGTTAAACCTGTCTATTTTCCTTTGTGATGTAGATGCCTCATCACTTTGATCTTTGTGTATTTTTTTGTATGGTCCACAGGATTTAGCAGGATCTGGTGTAACATCCTAAGATTAGATAAAACATGCTATACCCATTTTCAACACTAGAGATATTGAATATTTTCAATACAGTATCTCAAGAGTTTTAGATAACATTTGAGATATCTTAGTTCATGACAATTTCATTGGGTGTTTATGAAAATCCATGCATATTTTAAAAAAACATCAATATGCATGAATTATTTTTAACTTAAACATAAATAGAACTAAAAGGTAATCATTATAAAAAAAATTAAGGTTTTTTTGTATGAAGACACCATATAAAAAAAACCATTAATTTTTCAGTTTATATATTGAGTTCTGGTATAGCAACCCCTTCTATGAATATGTCTAGCCTACGCCTAGCCAGTTTTTATGGTGCCCATTTTTTATGTAGTCAATACAACTATTATAATAATATACCAATTATAATAATATAATACACCAATTAGAATAATATAATACACCAATTAGAATATAAATTAAAACTTCATAATGGGTAGTACAGGACTAAGATTTTACCAGCCAGAAATTAGGTTGACAATGGTCATCATTATGCCATTTCATCCACATCTGTTTAGAATTTTTGGTTGTAAGGTTTTCTTCAGGGAAACCCATTTGTAATGCAAATTGTGTTGCTAGTTCTCCAACTAGGATGGAATGCTTAGTATGTTCCAAGACATGTCTTGCCACAGATATTACATTTTTAATCCTGCGGAGTGAGGCTACAGCTCCTACATTCATTGTTCTCCTGTAAGAAATCATTAATTATTTATACTTAAACTAACATGTACTAGAAGTTTTGTTGTGCTTTGGAGTATAAAAGACAAATTAACAAATCATTTAAACTTCAATAACAGTGTACGTCCTTAAAAACATGTGGTTACAGAAAACAGATAAAAAAAATATAGGTTTACATTAGTGATAATATGATTGTTGATGATACTATATAATACAACTTGTTTATCATTTAATAAAGCATACCCGTCCATAATAAGGGCGTCAAGTGTGGTCTCTCCATTTTCATCAGGGCTACCACCGTAGCCCACTGTTCCATCACATTGCTGCTCCTCACATACTGATGCACCTTGTTCTATTGCATCCAGCGCTAACCCACCTCTCTTTAGAACATCGAATGCTGAAAATACCCATGTATTAAAATAAGTTTTTGTTGTCTCATTAAAAAAAAGGAATATATAATAATTAAAAAGTTACCAGCTATTGAAGCGTTCACAAAGTTCCATGTTGTTACAACTATTGGAATATTCTTTTCAGATTGTAGCGATAAATTGATGTATAACAAATTAAAACACAAAATTGTTAATATTTTCAACATTTTATGAGAGCCCTTTATATTACGGTAAATAAAAATAATTTTATTTCCCACAACGTATGCAATGAATATTCATGTATTACCTCATTACCGACGGTACTTACGACCAATATAATAGTACGATACAGTGCAAAAGTGAAAAATTATTCTCGATTATACTGAAAAATAGATTTATTTTTGTTTATCACGCTGTCACTCATTTACTGAACGACAACATCATTGAATAACACTAGGTACTCCGACAACATTGTCAACGTCAACATTGAAAGGTTGAAAGAGTATAAACGTAAAACCATAGACGTAGTAATACTTCGATGAGTTACAACTAATCTTTTATAATTTCAAAATAACCATACCTACTCATGATCGTGGTAAATTCTCGTTCCATTATCTTCTGGGTTGCGAGCATTCCAAACATTTCAGTGTAGATTGTATATGAAGTCTCTAGCCTGTTGATCAAGGTAAATAATAAAATACTCTATGTAAATATCAAATTTGTGAGCGTCTTGAATCTAATCTCAAACTGTAAAATTTACTTTGACTTTTGACATTGACAGATATAAATCAAAACGAACAAAAAATATATAAAATTGTAAATAAAATACAAAGTTGTTGCTTGTTGATTGCCTTGTTGGTATCATTAAAATAATAAGCATTATAGTTTGGAAATGTATATGATGTGTTTGTACTGACTGGAGTGTTTGCATATTGCCTATCACTCGCTATATTTATATGAAATGGATTTATTTTGTCGAGAATTACCTAAAGTGGTGAGCAGCTTTAATATAAATCGTACGAATACAAAACAATATTACAAAACTGTAAACGTGGTGAACGTTATTAATAGCAATAATATTTATTTCTTTAGGAACTACATGCCCATTTAAATGGATCCCTCAGCCGTTAAAATATGTTGGAGCTTCGAAGACTTCACGCTGATTCAGGCCTACCGGACGCAACGAATACCTTCTTCGATGAATTCCAGATCGGTGCTGGTGATAAACGGAATTTTTCAGAGTAAATTAATAAATATTTTTTACTAGGGGTACTCATGATTATTTTAATTTATGTTGATATATAGAACTAGTTCCATGGATAATGGTTTCGTTACAGTTTAAAATGTTATAGATCAAATCATATTTTGTAATATAAATGTTCCTTATATATTACAATTTGACACAAAAAAAAATTACAGGTGTTTCCAAGTGTTCAGCATTGCTCATTCCTTAACAAACACACCTGAGGCATTGCAGCTGGCCACTTTATTGACATTGGAAGAGTTTCAGAATGATGGCTGTTGTTACATCGAACTAAGAAGTACTCCACGTAGCACCCCGTTTATGACTTGTAAACAATATGTGGGTACTCTAATTAATACAATAAGGTTTGTATATAAAATGAAGTGTTCAACATTATGTTTAGTATCTTAGTAACATGTATGATATTTTTTTAATTGTCCTTTTTAATTTACTTTCAAACCATTTTACACAAACATTACAGGCTTAACCTAATGCATTAGCACAAGCAGAATTTCATTGTTACTTGTCTTATACATCCTTAATAATACTTATTTACAAGTACATATATAAAAAGTAGGACATTATACATTACAGGGAAAATCCTAAAAAGCTAACAATAATAGCTCGATTAATTTTATCAATAAACCGAGCTAATCCTGTTATTGATGGGGAAGAAACAACAAATTTAGCTATTGAATACCATAAGAACTATCCAGATGTGGTAGTAGGTATTGATTTAAGTGGCAATCCGACAGTTGGAAAATTTCAAGACTTTGTTCCTGCCTTGACTAGAGCAAAGGAAGCTGGATTAAAAGTAAATTGGTTTATTTTAAAATTATATCTTTTAAATATGTCAAATAGGCTGATTTTCCTCATATATAGCTGCCATTGAATTAGCAACTCCCCTGGATTAGCCTGTCTTAAGTCAACATGATGTCTACCACCAGTTGGTCCATCTGCTTTCTTGTCATCCCTTCAGGCTACAAAACATTATTATTGGACATTACATAATAAATTTTTAATATAATAAATTGTTTTTCAAATTTATATTCTGTTAAATTGTACTATAAATATACTACATTTTCAGGTAACATTACACTGTGGCGAAATATGCAATCCAGTTGAGATATTGGAAATGCTACAATTTAAACCAGATAGAATTGGACATGGAGTCTGTATACATCCAAACTTTGGGGGTACAGAAGAATTATGGAATATGTTCTGTATATCTAAAATACCTATTGGTTAGTTATTAAATCCAATAATGTAATATATTCAATAAATTAAATGTATTGAATAATATCAAAATAATAATCAACTATGTTCCAGAAATATGTCTTACAAGCAATGTAAGGTCCAAATCAATACCAAATTATCACTCGCATCATTTTAAGGAGTTCTATGAAGCTGAAGTACCTATAAACTTGGGAGTGAGTACATTATAGTATTTTTCATGGGGTGTTAAATTTTGTGGCATTATCGTTTGGACAATCCCAAAAATGCTCTTAATGTGAGCTAAGCTATAATGTTATTTTAAAATGAAGTTGTATATTTTCGAATTTTATAACAAATAATAATTATTATCTTATAATAAAACCATATTTTTATTTCAGACAGATGATAAAGGTGTCTTCGCAACATCTTTATCTCAAGAATATTATATTTGTGCTGATACATTCAAGTTAAGCAAGAAAGATATACTTCAACTGGCTGTAAATGCGAGTCATCACATTTTCGATGAAAAGATTTGTAAAGTGATTGATAAAAAATTTGAATTATTTTCCATTGAAAATGATGTATTGAAATGAAGATTGTAATTGTGAATAAACAACAATGTGACAAAACATTTTTACTGTATAAATTTAAAAGTCCTTCGACGACTTAGAAATTTAAAGATACAGGCCATGAAGCTATTCTATTTCATGTGCGTGCTGCGAAGTGATATCAGTATATGCTTTCAAACAGCATCGAAAGTAGTTTGTTTTTGTTTTTTAACCGCAGTTTTTATCTGTGGCTTATAAGTAGGGGTTTAAGTATCGTAAGCAACATCGGTATTTGTCGCTTTTATTTATTAATATGTAACTATCTTATTTATCATTACATTATTTAAGAACCGATATATTGAATTGATATTCTCTCTATCATATCCTTACTAATATTATCGAAATTAACCCCGTCTGTCTATTATGCTTTCATGTCTAAACTACTAGTTTTGAGAAGATAGTTTTAGAGTTTACTTAGGAAGAAACTTAGGCACAAGTTCAGTTATTTAAAGTCAATTAATCATTAATCGCCAGTAAATCATTAACGGTGATTGTGCCATAGAGATTTCTTCTTTCTGTGTTTTGATTTTTAACTATGTAGGTAAATATTTGCCGTCGCAACGTATATATTAAATTATCGTCATAAAATAAATAACTAGTGTTATAATTATTTTGAGTATTATTATTTGATATATCGATATTTATCGGTTTTCTGATACATTGTCGGACATAGCGAGTGTCGCACTCTGGTACGAGTAGTGTTATTCTATGGTGTCGCAACCCTATTCATTAATAACCTAAAAAAATTACAAATCTTGCATTGCAAAACTGCAATACAAATTTAAGAATTAAGTTTTTCGCCCTAATTTAGGAGTTAAATTTACTTCAATTTAATAAATTAGATTTGGATTCCTTAATATAATACAATGAGCGATTTGTCCGATTTTTCGAGCCCTAAGAGCGGAGACTCAGAACTTCAAGATTTTCTCATGGTAGAAAAACAAAAGGCACAGTTCCATGCTCAAGTAAGTATTAACTTTTTTTTGGTGATTCTGGTTATTTATTTCCAGTCATGAAACGTGCAGTAAGAATAGTTAGAAAAATAGAAGAGTGACTAAACTCTGTACATTTGGTTTATATTACGACATTAAATGCAATATAATGTTATTCATGATTAATAACTCCTTAATTTCAGGGCGTCGTTAATTCTTACATCTAAAACGGCCCTGCATACAAATATATTGATACATTGCATCTTCAAAATCAACATCTGGAAATAGATTGGCTTATTTTTCGGACACCATATAGTGAATTAAATTAATATTCTGACTAGCTGTGCCTAAGACTTAATTTAACAAACAAATATTTTTCATTACAGTTCGCAAATTTTACTGTAAATTATATTATATAGTTGTAAAATAAAAATAACATTAGTTACTCCTTATTATATCTGCTCTCTGTTAGGGAATGTCCCGGTCCAGCTATTCCAGAGATTTTTAATCCTGTATGCATTTAGTAAAAATGTGTAGTAAATGGGTAGATGATGTAACATTTTCATTAATTGTTTTAAATGTATTCACAGATTCACGAATTCAATGATTTCTGCTGGGATAAGTGTGTAGACAAGCCTGGTGCTAAGCTGGACTCTCGGACTGAAACCTGCATCACCAACTGTGTCGAGAGGTTTATTGATGTATCGTTACTCATCACCAACAGATTTGCTCAAATGCTGGAGAAGGGTGGTGGCATGAATTAATCATTTGTATGTTTATACTAGCAACTAAAATTATTACTGATAGTTCTAAATTACAAACCATTATGATTCTTCTTAGTTTTAACATAGCTTTATGTAGGTTATGTACATTGGGTTTTGTCCATGCGGTTGAAGGTACAGCATTTATTCAATGTAAAAGTTATAAAATGAATACAGTTTATTGTTAAATTATTTTTTGTTTAAATTACTGTTTAATAATTATCTTGACCAGGGGTGGGCAACCTTTTAAATTAAAGGGCCAGTTTTAAATTTGAATTTTGCTAGATGGATGCACATAGACTAGCATTATTTATCAAATCTACTTCACATTTTAAAGTTACTATGTAATGTTTTTATATATGTGCTCAATTTTTGTATCACAATGCTTTTTGTTGTATTAGTTTGTTTTGACAGTGTTTGACCTTCTAAGCATATAAAATCAAATTACTTATGCTCAAACGGCTGCAGGCTGCTCACTCCTGGTCTTGTCCATTTACCATTACTTTTTAAATATTAAATAAATATCTCTATTGTATGGGACCTAATTCATGAGCCACTGATATTAAACTACATATATTGTTCTTTTTACTATTTTGCATTACTAGAATGACACACTGGTTGAGTATGCTCCAGGCCTCCACGGGCGCAAAGAGAGCTCAAAAGGCCATTAAGGTCCCACTGTTAATGGGTGACAACAATTTTTTTTCTTTGCTTATATTCCATACACAATAACTTAGGTTCTCTGTTCATAGGGTGAGGAATCCATATTCAGATGATGGAAAATCAGACTAGCTCACATAATGACTGGGCTTGTAGATCCTATAGAAAATTACTCAGTTGTAGTACATTAATATCTTGATGATAAATCATTACATCTTGATGAAACATCAGAAGAATTGAGAAGGATTCTCAATCTTTTAGTAACATTGGAATTTAGTGTATAAATTAAATCCAGTATACTTGTTAGACTTATATTTAAATAATTGGGCCATGTATGTTACAAAATGAAATATGGGTATAATATAGTTAAATGAAGAATATTACAGATCCAGTAACAAATGCCCACAAATAATATTTTTTTTATATATTTATCTTCCAACCCTGCCTAGTTTCGTGTCAGTCCTTGGGTCCGCTGTAACAGTCTGTACTGACACTAATGCTTCATTAATCTTAGTTTGCAAATCTCGTAAATCCTGGACAAACAATAGTTTTAGTATATCAGCAGGCTGTTGGACAATATTGATGTCAGACTTTGCACAATCAGGGTGGGGAGCAGTCTTCAATATCTTGGATACAGCAGACAGTCGCAGCTTATGGTCTGGATGGGGTCCAACACCAGCCAATGTGCAGACTCTGTCAACTCCTGCCTTAAATGCTGGACTATTGACTGAAAAAATAAAATAAGTTGAGTGACCATAACAATTAAACAAGGAATTGGACATAGTTAAAAGATTCAATGCATATCAAGATCAAAAATGAATGAACAGTGATAAAACAATAATAGATTGTTTTTATTATCATTTTTAATTCTAGCTCCTTTTTGCTTAACTTTGTCCATTACTTTGCATTAAGTATCACTCAATTTAATGGCCTCATAGAATAATTGGTGATACTGGTTGCTAAGCAAGGAGACTCTTGTTTGATTCTGGGCAGGTGCAGACATGGGTGTTATTTGCGAGAAATATTTGGGTTATCCATTGTTCCATGACATGAAATCATATTTATTATAGGTTTATGAGATTGTGTCTAAAGCATGTTTAACAAAGTATTAAATTAAATACTTACAATCAAGATTGTCTAATGGATTTGAAGAAACTACATTAGGAGTAGCTTTCTTTGGTTGCTCCACTTTAGCCTTGTTGTATTTTGCAGCTGAAAAACAAGAAAACAAGGTTTGGAATAATGGAAAACATATTACTCTTAAACCATTAACTTTATGATTATTGTTATATTTACATACCATTGTCCGCATACTCCAATCTTACGGCATATGAAAGCAGCCAGTTTAACTGCTCGTTCAAGGTGCCCTCGATAACAGGACTTACCAAGTCCTTTTGGTAGTCTTCATAGGCTGCTACCCACTTTTCTCCTTCAATGTTCCTTAGTCCCTCTCTTTCTTCGATCTTGTAGTGTCTTATTTTCTGATCCTCTAGCCACAAAACAACGCTTCTATATTCTTTTTCGTCTGAAAAATAATTTTGATTAACCTTATTAAAAAATACACTTCTCATTAGAGTACTTTATGCATGTTATTTTCTTACCTTCACAGTTAAAAGCCTCCGGGTTTGGGTGGCCTAAAGCACTTAGTTTCAATCTAAACATTATATGCGAATCTCGTTTGTTCCCGAATTTCTGAAAGTAATTTTACGGGTATAAATCCGGCTATTGCTGAATTTTGGAACTCTTGGCGTTTGCTTTTTTTTGAACACAGACTACATTTGTTTGGTGTATAGATAAAACAGAAAAATTAAATATATTACATGCATAAACCGTCAACCTGTGTACCTATATTGTCTACTCCCAATTTTATAATGTGTCACCCATCCTACCGTTGCCAAGCTGTTTGTCGAATCGACTGTCACTATCAATCAATGTCATTATCAATCAATTTTGCTGTCCGTTTCTAAATTCGTAACACACGAATTTCCTGTAATTTATATTTCGTGTTATCGGATTTCAGTTTCAAATTAATTAAGCGTTTCACAATAAAAATATTTAATAGTCATTCTATAAAACAATACGAATACTATGCGTTAACCAATAATCTAAAAACACTTTATTAGTGAAGTTATATTTACAGACATTTTTTGAAATAAAATTATAAATACAGAATACAAAGCACATACTATGTCGTCGTGGATCAAGGACAATTGCGTGTCGTTTTTTCAATCGTTCTGCATTAAAGTGCTTAAAACTGGTCGTATACCTCAGCATGTAGCTTTTATCATGGATGGAAATCGACGTTTTGCCAAGAAACATAAACACGGCGACTGTGTTGTTGGCCATCAGAAAGGCTTCGACAAACTGTCGGAAACTTTGAAGGTATCAATTTAATGTATAAACTGTATTATATTATATAATATTCATATTGATTCATTGGAAATATCTCGATTTGTTGTGGATTACAGTGGTGCCTTGATCTAGGTGTGCCCGAAGTCACAGTGTATGCATTTAGTATTGAAAATTTCAAAAGAAATACTGATGAGGTAAATGGTCTAATGAATTTGGCACGAGACAAGTTTGAAAGACTTTTAAAAGACATGTATGTATTTTTTTTTATTGGCATGTTAAGTGTTTTGTTAATGTATATAAGGTAGTGGAATCTTGTCAGAGTTCACTTAATATAAGGGTTTTAAACTCGTAACATCTGGCTTAAACAAACTGTAACACTTTATGGACCTTTCTATTATGAGCTGATAACAATTCAAGATAAAATCGGCAAATTCAAGAATGCATATATTTTAAGCCATGAACTTGTATGCATGCATCTTGGAAGCTGAAATTTAAATCCTTTTTTACAAAGATATTTCTCAATACACATGAGAGTCAAATACTTTGAATCCACTATAGTTTTAGGAAGGATTCTTAATATATAGACTTAGCAATAAAAAAAAAATAATTAAATAAATAATATTTTTAGAGATGCAATAAATGAATGGGGTGTGAGAGTGCATATTGCAGGACGCTTGTCTTTACTACCGGACGACTTACAACTACTTGTTTCTAAAGTGATGCTTGCTACCAAGAATAATAACAAACTTCAACTTAATATTGCTTATGCATATACAGGTAGGTGTAACATGACATTAATTTGAGCATAGTATTATTTAAAACTATTACATCTGCATTTAAAAGTATATGGTTGAGAAGAAAACAAAGGATGGAAGGTGAATTTTTATATAGTTAATCTGCAATCCAAAGCATTATGATTTCCTAGTCAGAGTAATGAATTTTTTGTTGAATAAGGTGTTGTTGCCCATGAGTGTATTGTTTTAGTTACTGGACAATAACAGTAGTTATTACAAGATATTTACTGAATGTATCTGTAGAAAATAAGTTAATTAAAACTATATATCTTTTATTAGGTAGAGATGAAATTAGCAGAGCTGCTTCACATTTAATAGATGGGGTTAATAACAATGAATTACCTGTGGATGCTATCGATGAGGACTTGGTGTCACATGTTTTGGATATTGGAGAACCGGAATTGTTGATCAGAACTTCCGGAGAAGTCAGACTTTCTGACTTCATGCTTTGGCAGGTATAGTAGTTTGTTATTTATTTGATCTATTTAACTAACAATATATTGTGCTTGTTGCTGTTAAATGTATGACTATAATTGAATGGACAATTGTAAAGCATTTAATAAAAGCCCATCCTTTTTTCTTCAAAAAAGTATTTTTATGGTATTTTCAGTCTGTAATGCCTAACATTGACATATTTTCCTTTCAGATTTCACATACTGTGTTATATTTTACTGATGTTTTATGGCCAGAATTTACAATTTGGAATCTTTTCCAAGCTATCATACATTTCCAAAGACATGCACCGCCACCACTCCCTGTGAAGGATAACACTGTAATCCAACAAGAATTCTTAGATAAGCTTGAGAATAAAAAATGGAAGGAGTTAGAAAAAATATGTGGATGTTAATAAGATATTCTATCAACATAGTATGTTATTGTAGAGAGTATATTAAATAGATAATCCAGAGGTACATGAAAATATAAATTCAATGATTGTATCATAAAGCAAAGTACTACTATACACAAATTATATGCCAATAGTTATTATGTAATTTTGTAAGTGAAATGATTATATTTCCTATTGCAAAGCAAAGTGATACTGAATTGTTTTAAAAAATTGTAGGGAATTTACTATAAAATTTTCAATATGTCAGGAATTATGGATTACAAAATGTAATAAAATGTAAATAAAATCAATAAAATAATTTATTGCATTATACATTGGTGTTGTTATTGCTTTAATTCTACAACAAATCTCTTATCTCTCTCATTCAATCTCTTATGCTACTTCCCTTTGATTGTATATTTTGAGTATGTTTTAGTGGGATCATAAGGCTCCCATCTCGATGCTGGGAAAATATGTTTATTTCTTTCATACCAAGATCTGAAAAAGAACACAAAACAAGATTATTTTTTTATTCATATAATTTTAGCTGAGACCAAGTATGTAATGTGCATGTGACCAAGCATGTGATTGTATATGAAAGAAGGGGAATGGATAAATCTGAAGCCAGTAATTGTAAGCCTGTTTATGACTGGAATTTAGTTTTGAAAATTCAACCATAATTAAAATAGTACAACACTCATGGGCAAAAAATGGTGCATAGTCAGGTGCTGTAAAAGGACTCAAGGGGTACTAACCTCAGGAGTACTTTTCCTGCATGTGAGTCTTGTTTCTCTTGTGTGGCGTCACTAACCATCCTAATATCATCTGAAGCATCAAATTGAAATAGTGGTCCACTTTTGCCTCTAGCCTGAAACATTGCCGACGTTTTACAAAAGCTTCGCAGGGGACCTGAGTTTGTGACACTTGATCGATACTTTGATGCAATACAGATATTTGGTTCATTTTAGTAGAGCTCTAGTTACTACTCAAGAATGAAGCCAGATTTTTTGTTGTTGGAGTATTTGTTTTCTCCATGACTAGTATACTAAGCAATTAAAATAGTTGTCACTAATTCACAATACCTTTTAGTTTTAAGGAGGTACAATCATCCCAGGAGAGTTGGTATGATTTAAAGTATTTTAGACACTAGAAACATACCTTAGTGACAATAAAGTCGTAGAAAGTATAGTGGTGTGGTAGTATGAGATCTTCTTTAACATACATTAGCTGGTCTGCTGAAACTGTCTTCAATTCACTGAATTCAGGCCTCAGGGTATCCAGACATCGTTGGAGGAATTGGTAGATTGAGTTTCCTGTAAAATTCATATAGTTTTGTTTATGAATGTAGCAGAATTTTATATTGAACAAGGAACTTATACTCAATATCTAAAGTTAGGCAATTGGCTGACACTGACAAAAGCAGTAAAGATACTAGAAATCATCAAAAGATATATCTCTTAATATGTACATATTGGTTCACAGAGAGAGTGACCAGAGTTAACCTTATTTCCTGAGGAAATTCAGATCATTAAATTAGGTATATTTTGCCTCATTCTCTACTCTTGCCCTTCAATAATCTCCATTTCATAAGTCACATTGAGCTGTTACTATTTTGATGTGAATGAAAAAGGATTTATTATATTTCTTACCTTTCTTTAAAGTAACAATTCTTCTATGGCCCGAACCATCCCAGTAGCTAAAGGTGACTGTAATAGGTTCATCCTTGAGACTTGCTTGAGTCATGACCCATTCGAGCCTCAGTTCCTCACGCAGTTTTAGATCAGCTTCTTCACGTTCTCTGTCAGGTAGGAAGGATGTGTCAACATCAGGATTTTTCTTTATCTTTTTGCACACCTATAAATTCAAATAACGTCAGTCACACTTTTTACAGACTCTGGGTTTTGCTTGTAGTAGATAATGTATGCCTGCTTGTGTATGCGTGTGAGGTTGTGTGTATTCCCTTCATGTATGAAAATAATTTTTACAATTTATAAATCAGCTACGATTTGAAAAAAATGTGTGCCATACAAATTTGCCAAGGATACATAAATATACATAGGTACAGCATTTAAAATTTGAATATTTATAAATTTAGTAATTTTATTTTCTTCTTCTTTGTTAATCATATTAGATGTTGAATTCATTTACAAATAAAGATTACAAGAAAAGCAGGGTATTTTGTTGTTAATTTAATATAGTGGAAATGTTGTTAAACAACTACAACTTTAATAGCATATATTATGTCTTACAACTTCATCTTGCTCTCTCCAGGTCTTCTCTGGTTTCTCTTCAACTTCTTCTTCATCATTTTCCTCGTCTTCATTCAAATCAAAGGATAATGCTTGTATCTGCAACATGTAGTAGTTACAGAAAATTATATTAATGTACAAAATATTGAAAATTTAAGTTAAGTCATATTGTCATAATAAAAGGTCAAATGTCCCATAATCTGTAAAGAAGTTTAGTATTATTCTGGGCATTAAATAACACCAATGATTTTTTTAATGTGCACAAACCATACAATGCGATCGCAGATTTTTGAATCATGGAGGCGATCCACCAGGTGCTTTTGCAATTTATTATACTAATGAGAAGTCATCACAAACAATAGACAGCAGTCGAAACAATAGAAGTGATATTGAAAGTAGGAACAGAA
>DWJZ01005273.1:0-14259 GCA_018249125.1 Asbolis capucinus | reverse complement strand
TTACCATCAGGCAGGATCGCGGTCAAGCATAAACTTATAGAAGGTAAAAACAAAAGTGATCTTGTTCGTACAATAGCAAAGTTAACAGTATTTTAGCTGTCGCAACTTCTTTTGCAGTGATAGAACGCAAGCATGTTTTGCAGTGACAGAATCCAAGAGCGTTTTATGATTGTCGTTCTTACTATCGCACGTTTGAAGAAACACTAAAGGTTATGTCACACCTATCGAATATTCACTAGAAATGCAGTCGCCGCGAGCAAATTATATGTGACTTATTAATTCCGCGAATGAACCTTTCTCGCTGAAAGAATATTCCTGCGAATGGGTAAATAAATTATTTGATTGACTGATTCAACATGTTGCTTTTATGACCATGTGACAATTGTGTGACAGGACAGTCGTTTCGACCATTATTTTAATTTAACTTTGCATAACGTATTGATAATTGTACGGGGTACCTAATGACCCAAATTGGGATCAATAGGTAAGATATCGAACCCCTTTTCAAACATTCGTGCTAAATGTTCGTAAACAAATAACTATGGGACATTCACGTCACGCCGTGTGCCGATCACGACTGGAAAATGGCCCGTAAACCTTAGCATCGCTGTAGTTTAGCTAAAGGCCAAAGATAATATCCTCCAAATTAAGATATCTGTAAAGTAATCTTATCTATATAATTGTTTTTTTATGTAAGTATCACCTTACATAAAAAAAAAATTGGATAAGCCGTTTTAGAGATTAGTGTGCACAAACGCACAGACAAACCGATAAACTTTGTATTGGGTACTAAATATTCTCTTAAATATCTTCCATGTGCAGATAGCAATTAGTCACAGACTGCCGGTTCAGTAATTTAAACGTGAAATGGAAAAGACTTAAATTCGCATTTATGATACTAGTTTCTTACCGCGGCTTTGTCCGATAGGTAGGTACGTTGATAAAAAGTAGACTATATGTTATTTCATACTATAATCTATCTTTGTAATAAATTTCATCCATATCGGTTCAGCCGTTTTTTTTTGAGAGATAGTAACAAACATCCATCCATCCATCGAGAAAAATATCTAGCATTTATAAAATTAGAATTAACAAGGGTGATAAGAGACAACTGGATGCTGTTTTTATTTCAACAATCGCAGCGATAAAATCGTTACGTGTGACATGAGCCTTACGGTCACTAAACTTTGTACAATGTCGCGAGCTCCCAATTCCTGACAAAACTTAAGTGTAAGTACTGTTTAAATACTTTACAGTCAAATATTTTAAATTCAATTAACTTTGTAGTCTAGTAATTCGGGCAGAAGAACAGATACAGGACGAATTGTAAAGTCTTTGAATCTTGTTTACATTACACTTATTAACAGGAGTAGAAGATCTTTAGAAAGTATTAATTCAATATGGCGATTACTGTTGATTACGTAACATTAAATAAATTAAATACTAAGGTACTACCGCACTTATCTGTGCGTTAATTGATATTAAATCATACTTCCTACTAATATTATTAATCCAAAAGTTTTTCGGGATGATTGGATGGATGGATGGATAGATGTTTGTTACTCTTTTATACAAAAACTGGTACTGAACGGATCTGAATTTTGTAAAAAGACCGATTATAGTCTAGAATAACACATTGGCTATGTTTTATCAACCTAAAACGCGGGCGAAGCCGCGGCCGGAAACTTGTAGTATTATAAACGTGTTATTATATAAATAATAATAGTATAATAATAATTGTACTTTTTATTTTTTTTTACTCTTTATTGCTTCTGCCTTCTTCACTCTCCCACTGCCCTAACATTGACTGGCAGAGAATGCTTTTAGCAGTAAGTCCGCCTTTTGTTCCAAATATATGGTACAATAAAGAAAAAAAAATATATTTGTGAGATTGGATGGATAGATGTATAATCCATACTTACCTTCCTAAATTTTACCCCTTCAGCCTTTTAACGAAATAAGAAATACCTAACGCTGTTTTTATATTTCTAATCTATTTCCTATTAATTTTTATCAAAATTGGGTCAGTGCTTTAGGTGTGAAAGCTAAAACTAAAGCACCCTCTATATGATGCTGCTTATCGAAAATGCTGATGATTCATGTTTACAAACATTATCAACGAAGATATGACCTAGATAAAATGTTAACATTTAAACCATTCAGCTTCTAAATATACACGAGTATATAAATACGTAATAAGGTCTAGGGGTTTACACGTTAGTCCCTCAAACGGGGAGTCCTTGATTCAAATCCTCTAATTTACAAAGGTATGTTGATCAATAGTTAAAATACTTGCGGTCAAGGAGAACATCGTAAGGAAACCTGCACTTCTGAGACCTCTCCATAAAGTTCTCAAAGATGCGTGAAGTTCACCAATCTGCACTTGGCCAGCTCACGCTTGGGTTAGTACTTTAGGTGTGAAAGCTAAAACTAAAGCACCCTCTATATGATGCTGCAGTCTTATCGAAAATGCTGATGATTCATGTTTACAAACATTATCAGCAAAGATATGACTATATTCACAATATAGCCTATCACTTTCACATTGCAAGTCATGACCCGAGTCCAGCAGTGGAACAGTTATGGGATGCAATGATGAATTTTACAAATTAACAAAAGACTTTTAATTAAACTAAACAATCTTTTGAACTACACTGTAACTGCGAGTAAGAGATTTTTCCTCACGCCTAGCTAGCAGATATGATTTGACTTCTCTTATGAAAATCAGAAAGGAAGAGAAGAAAAAGAAGTAGCCGTTTCTGACACAATAGGTGACGGTGGTTTCTTTGAAAAATCATCAGCTCACCTGGATTAAATCTGCCTTACTATTTAGCCTTCGTTTGGCCAGGATAGTTGATTGGCTGTGGTGCTTGTTGGGAGCAGACCCCAGAATCGTCAGAAGATAGAAGGTCGCGGTTATTAAATGCTACTTTACTTTGTATAATGCTTCATACATTATACAAAGTTAAGATATGATTTCCATGAAACATTCTTTATAAACATTGAAAAGCTTATTGAAATATGCTTGCAGTGAATGGTTTGAATAATAATGCAGTCTTTCCCTTCAAGATACTGAATAAAATTATGTTATCAAATATTATTTTTGCGTTTCCTATAACAGTATCGAATTCATATTATGTGGTGTTCTTAAAAACTGATGTTTAGGTTAACTACTATAACACCATTTTACAAAAATATGTAATATCTTGTTCCCGCGACTACATCTGCGTGGTAAATCTCCCCTCTCCCATGGAGACCTCATAATCCTTAAAACTACCGGGCCGCTTCTGTCTTGTAACATAGGTATACTTAAAGTCATCAATTATTCGAACCGAAACGGATATTGCTGGATCATTGAACAAAGTTTCTAGTACAAAAAGCACTCTCGCATTGTTTGCGAGCAGAAAATAGATTGCAAAGTAGTTAAAGTGGGGATAAAAAGTCAGGAACTGTTCCATCGAATGTTCTCGAAAACTTGACAGAGGCACCGTAAGCTAGACGAATAAAGAACATTGAAAGGGTAAAAACTTTGCTGGGAAATCGCATAATATTAGATAGAAGTTGGGACAGGATACGAGAATTTTGTTTTATAGTAGATCGTCAGTAAAACTTATACTCGCAGTCTAGCACAGTCTACTGAACTCAGTAGGTCAATAGACAATTGCATACTTTGTACGAAAATATGAACGGCCTAAATATAATAAGATATTAAATAAATATCTCAGGATAGCTCACATACGGCCGGCTGATACCAAACATTTTTGCTTGTACTATTGTGATCAGACAAAGATAAATAAATATTTTTATTATACCCAGACAGAACAAACATCACAGGATTTTTTTTCTGGGATCGAAAACACGAGTTTCGGCTGTAGCAAGCAGGTTCCCTAACCACTAGGCCAACGGGCCAGTCAAATATCTTAATTATTATTATTAAGTCAACAAACCAAATATACAACCTACCAAACATTTTGAACTAAACGGTTTATATTAGACAAATTCTCTCGTTTTTCTTCTGACTTTACAGACATTAGTCTACTACACGTTCATACTCTGTGGTTCTCACGGAAAATGGAAACAATGTAACTCTTTATAAGAGTTCTGTATAAGACTATTCTTTTAAACAGGTTCGTAGCAGGATAGTTCAAAATCTATTGCATCCTTCGACATGGCTTTGGATAGATCAATGATCTATTCATAAATCTCCGCCAATGTCTTGCCCGTAGTCCTGACACTTTTATTTCTGATGGTGCACGTCAACACTGGTGTCAATTTGACCAAAAATGGTGCTTCTGTGATTTGCATTATTCAATTCTGCACGGATCTCTAATCTTCAAAAGTTATGCACGTACTTGTAATGATCAGTTTCTTTCATGAAAGAAACGCTTAGAGAATTCTAAATAGAGTTTTCAAAGATGCGTCAAGTCTACCAATCTACAATTAGCCAATTACAATTAAAAGGATGGACTATGAGTTGTACCCTTCAAATTGTGAGAGACCCAAGGACAAACGGGACAGGACAAATGGGACGGGACAAATGGGACATGACAAATGGGACAGGAATTAATGGGATAGGACAATTGGATTCTAATAGTACAATTATTGGAGAGCATGAGGCAACATATAAAATTCCTTCCTGGCACAAAATATTAACTACTTTGACGCACGTCCCATTAATTTCTAAGTGATTATTATTGGGACGTTATTTCTAAGTGATATAAGTATCTTTAATAAGCCATTCTGCTGATTGTCAGCTTCTGATCTATTAGTTGATTACAAGTAAACAATGGTATCCAGTTCGTTGTTTATAATCATAACAGAATGTGTTTGTGTGTATAACTAAGTGGAATTAGTATTATGAAAGCTATTGGGTTTGTGTCCACAACTGATTGTAGGTATCACGTGCCTGGCTTCAAATAAATGGCCCTGGTTTCAACTTATTGATGACGGTACGGAGCACGAGTCTCCTCATGATGTGGAGGCCTAGAGCATACTCCACGCGTCTCCAATGTGGATTGGTGGGGAGATTATTGGCCAACCTAAGTACGGAAGTTATTATGCCACCCGAAGGTCTTCGACGTGGTTTAACGATTGCTATCTAACGATAGCAACCGAGGCTTTACGTGGCCTGTGAAGCACGAAAGCGCTCATGAAATGTTAGCCGGTAGCGGTCATCCTCCTACCGACCGGGCCGCTGTTGCTCGCAATCGAAACAAACCGCCGGGCTATAATGGTTCACTGGAGGTGTAGTTAATGCGTCTCTGTTGTGCACTTACCAAGACTGAGCCATCATGCTCGGATATGCAACGCTCTGGTGAGATCGAATCGACGAGAGAGGTATAGTTGACGCATTTCTGCTGTTTTGTGGGCACTCAACGAGACTAAGACATCACGCTCGGCTAAGTTATGCTCGTTCAGATAAAGTCGGCTCGAATTGACTAAGGGAACCCGAGATATAAAAATGTATATGAAAATAGTTGTGTCTCGTATTATTAACTTACTTCTTTGTACAAGCTTTTGTTTAACTTGCAGTGTATGTTTGCATGTTAGTATGTTAGTATATTTGTTTGTTACGAATCAAATCTTTCAAACTGAATAAGACCCCTTTTGACCTTTTAATTAGACCTTCCTCTTACACTACGGAGATGGAATTTTGCATGTTACTTCAATTCCGATCACCGTGCATTTTTATGAAAAGCATGACCTGATACTGCGTTCAGGATTGGCTCCAGACAAGGGAACTCCTCAACTGTTAACAATACCGTTATGAAATGTTGTGTATCAGGGATCTATAATTAAAGCTTGTATTTCGAATTTTTTTAATGAATTTTATTTGTCATTAGCGGTCCTGTACATTTAACAATGTCGTTGCCCAACTTTGGACTTCACTGATGATCGATACAAGCTGATAAGCGGGGCATTTAAACTTGCAATAATTTAAACTTTACTTCCAGAAATTACTTACAGAACTGGTTATATATGTATTTCTAAGAAGATATCTCTCAAAATTCGTCCTTGTATTATAAGCTACCCTTAACTTTTATTTACCTACCCCCTTTCAATTTGTAAGAGTTACAGAGGGTGAATAATTGCTTCTATTTCGGTCGAAGACAAATTCAATAATGGAAGTTGAGAGCCGCGCGACAATGAGTAACCTGTAAATAATGGCCTCGTTGGTAATCCTGTTTGCAAGGCGAGGGCTTGGGTTCGATTCCCGGACGAACAGGTATTAAATTAAATTATTAAATTATGTTGGCAGGTAATTACCTGATAGATGAATGTTTGTTATCGGGTCATGAGTGTGATAAGTGTTAGTGCTAAATTTTTCCGCAAATATTTCCGCTTGGAATAGCTTACACCCCCGATCCCATCACAGGTCGGTATTTCAAAAACGCTAGAACAAACATTCCTTTTTTTTTATATTTTATAGTTTTATGGTTTTATCCCACCATGACGAACTTCCCTACATATTTTTATTGCATATATCAACCCCTTCAAGCCATTTTTTGTAAAAATATCCTATGTTCCTTCTAAAGTTCTGGTCTATCTCTATACCAAATTTCATCAAAATCGGTTCTGCAGTTTAGGTGAACAGCTTAACTTTTCCACCTGATTGTTTTTATTTATATATCAAACAGTACAAGTGCTAAAGATATGTTTTTAAACTAATATAGTCGCGGATGCCAAAACATATTGAATGCAAACAGGTTCTCACAATCACATGAGTTCTGGTCACGACACCGCGGTCTTGCCGTGACCATAGCCCTT
Source organism: Asbolis capucinus (assembly GCA_018249125.1). Taxonomy (NCBI): domain Eukaryota; kingdom Metazoa; phylum Arthropoda; class Insecta; order Lepidoptera; family Hesperiidae; genus Asbolis; species Asbolis capucinus. The sequence goes on along the minus strand of DWJZ01005273.1, from coordinate 7,491 downwards.
ACAACTGGGTTGATTGGTATGACAATAAACAGATCGTAGCGTTAGTGGTGATAGCCTAGTGGTTAAGAATACGACCTCTTACTCGCGGGGTTCGGGTTCGAATCCCAGGTTGCGCACTTGTGAGTTTTCTGAGTTATGTGCGTTTTAAGTATTTAAATGCCACTTGCTATAACGATGAAGGAAAACATCGTGAGGAAACCTGCATGCCGCGGAGTTTGCACAACTCAAAGGTGTTTGAAGTCTGCCAATCCGCACTTGGCCAGCGTGGTGGACTATGGCCTTAACCTTCTCATTCAGAAAAGAGACCTGTGCTCAATAGTGGGCCGTCATCTCAAGATGGAACAGATCGTGAGTACCCGTTTAGATTGAAACTGTTAAGTATGTGTGATGATCATGCAACTGGGCCGAAATATGGTTGATCGTGAGTACCCGTTTGCATTTAATATCCTGTTAATGTATTTTAAGAGTTATTATGTATAATTTATTATTTTCGTTAAATAAATTGCCTTAGCTTGAAATGTTGGTTCTTCCTTCATTAATTTTATTACTGACGTGACGTTATTATTAACATCTAGGAATGGCGGTGGTAGCTTACCATCAGATGGTAGATGAATTTTAGTTCAGTTTACAAATCCCTATACTACTAATCTCCTTACTAATATTAGTAAGGATTTTTACTTAAAGCAATTTCAAGTTACTTGCGTAAAGTGCGCATCAAATTAGTCGCAAGGAACAAATTATTTAACCGTTTAGCTTCAGTACATTTTGTTACACAACTAAGAATCTCGTAGGAACGGCGCGGTAATGAGTCAACTAGTTGACATACGAAACAGTTAGTTTGTCTTGTCGTTTAACTTTTCTTGGATAGTTACAACCTGACTCATACTAACCAACTTTTTAAACGACTTCAGAAGAGGATGCGGTTTTTTTACGTTAAATTAGTTGCTTGACTACGATCCCACCTGATGGTAAGTGGTAAGGATGGTAAGTGGTAAGGATGGTAAGTGGTGAGGATGGTAAGTGGTGAGGATGGTAAGTGGTGAGGATGGTAAGTGGTAAGGATGGTAAGTGGTAAGGATGGTAAGTGGTAAGGATGGTAAGTGGTAAGGATGGTAAGTGGTAAGGATGATAAGTGGTAAGGATGGTGAGTGATGAAGTTTTCTATGTTCTTTACATTTTTTTACACACCGATTTCCCAAAGATATTTGAACAGTTTGTTTTAATAAGATGATTCATACGCTATTATATCAAGTTTAGGTTATGCTTGGCCCCATTTTAATTTTTTTTAATTGGGTTCAGTACCTTTCAAGAAAATAAAATTGGCCGATTTATTTTTACTTATATCTACATAAACTCGATACTACATCTACTCATCAAGAATTTAAAATTATTAAACTAAGAAAATTATGTGAATTTATTATAACTAGTGTTTCTGAGCCTTCTTTTTGCTCAGTACTTTTCTATTGCTGCTAATCTTAGAGGACGTAATGGCGGAAAAGGAAGACACGTGCGAGATTTTATTTCGAAATTAAATGGGTGACAATTTCTTACTCAACGTACGCGTACTTGCACAGATGAGTGACAGATATGTTCTCGGGTGGTCTTTACGTTAGCGATGCAACAAGGCAAAGGAGTGCAATTTTAGTTTTTTTTACTTTTAGTACCAGAGTAGACTCTAATCTAACACAGGTATACCGGAGCCGAATTCGATTACGACATGTTGAGTAATTTTTGAGTTTGTAGCTTCAGTTTCCCGTACGTATTTTCGCGTGGTACACACACACCTTCCTCCACACACACACTACTCGAACCCGTAGTCAACACAACTTCTAATGCATGAATAAAATGCTTAAACCTTGGATAACGAACTTCCATAGAAACATTCCCCCCGTCCAGGATCTCGTAATAAATATATTTTTCGTAAGTTCTATTCTACTCTACCAAGTTCCATCAAAATCGGTTCAGTAATTTAGGCATAAGAAGGAAACAGATAGAGTCACTTTTGCATTTATATTACCAGTAAGGATTAATAATATGTATGTTGCAAGGGACGGTACAAACTTATTTGCAGCAGTAGTTTTGGTACACAATGAGTCCAGTAGTCGAGTTTAGAACAGTAAACATGGAACAGCAAACTGCACTGAACCTGAGTTGTCTGTTAATGATTAGTTGCCAGTTATTTACTACTCGGCTTTTACTGCAGTTTAAATAAATACCGTGCTTTGACTTTATATGTTGTAAACAGACAGACTAGCAGACAGGTCGCTTGATGGTAAGACTACCATGGACATTAGCAAGACTGCTTTGAGGTGGTTCTGATGGTGAGTGACCACCCATGGATATTAGCAACGTTAAAGTGGGGTGTCAACGCGTTGCTTGTTGCTTGGACGATAAAGAATAAAGGGAAGCGGTATATCGCGGAAGTAACTGAAAACAAATATCATACTGACTCCAGTCTCACAAACATATGGTTTGGGAGTGACAGAAGAAAAATGGAAAAAGGATGACTTATGGAGGAGGAAAAAAAGAGAAGAACTGGCTCTGTATAACACACTAGCCCGGCCCCCGGCTTCGCACGGGCGGGCGTTTTGTGTGTTATAGAACATTTTTCTGATTTTTAACACAAAAAATGCCCTACATATTTTTTTTTCCTAAATTTTTATATAGCCTATATCACTCAGTAATAATGTAGCATTCTAATGATGAAAGAATTTTTGGCATCGGATCCGTACTTTTTGAGTTTATTCGTTAGAAACATACAAAATACAAATCTTTCTTCTTTGTTATTAGTGTGGATTTGTATCTTTACCAGCTCTCCCACGGGGTTTTGTCCTTTTACACCAGCACCGAGCAGGTAACAACCCAGTCTGGTGTTCAATGTCCATGGGTGGGAGTGATCACCATCAGTTGCATCTGCACGTTTACATTAAACAAAAGTAATTAAGACATAAATATTTGCCTTCATCGGCAATCGAATCTGTGAATGCTCAGTAGATTAGCGGCGTTTAAATACCTCGGAATTCTGATTTCTAAATATACAAAATGATGACGCGGGTTTGGTATAATGAGTTTGAACTATAAAGGATGTAATCTGATATAACTTACCAAGAATGGATTGTAATTCAGGAAAATTCCACGCTTCATAATTAAACTTTGGTTACAAGACATTAACTACGGCACAATACGAAAGGAATGCTATTTTTGTACGAATATTGGAATTATGCAAAAGATATTTGTAAAATATTTTTTTGTCCAATATAAACTTAATATTTTCTTTATACGTAGTCTTTTGTTAGTTTTTTTTTTTGAAGCGGTGATAGCCTAGTGGTTAAGAAATCGGTCTCCTATTCGGGGGGTCCTGGTTCGAATCCCAGGGCGCGCACTTCTGACTTTTCGGAGTGACGCGCGTTTTAAGCATTTAAATGTCACTCCCTATAACGGTGAAGGAAAATATCGTGAGGAAACCTGCAGGTTTGCAAAACTCAAAGGTGTGTGAAGTCCGCCAATTCGCATTTGGCCAGCGTGGTGGACTAAGGGACCCGTGCTCAACAGTGGGCCGTGATGTTTCTAAAATGCCGTAGAAAATTCGAAAACGTTATAGTTTTGTCCTTCCGTTGGTCTGTACTTGAGCGTAAAGACTTACATATATTTCTAGAAAATTTATCGCGATAAGTGGTTGACTAAATCCCGAAAAAATATTTCTAGGTTACCAGTATGGGGTACTAGTAAAGTAGGGAACGGTCGAGGAACTAAAAAATCATCTACTATCTGATGGTAAGTGACCACTCCTAGCCATAGACGTTAGTTATAACGCCACGTCTTTCAATAACGTAACCAATAAGCCAAGCAAATGTAAGGTCATTTATTTAATCGAAAATAATAACTTATAAAAAAATTAGGGTCCGCCCGCGGCTAAGCTATTATGTTCATAATTTCATTACGGTCCGTTTCTATAAATATTCCTACATACCAAAATATGCATGGTAAAATATATCCAATTTAATTAAATTTATGGTTCACAATTTTGGTCTAAGTGGCTTTCACATAAAAGATGGATAAATATGCTGTCGCTTACTTTTACTTAAAACTACTAGAGACAAACAATACTGTACATCATTTTTGTGTGACTCCAATGATTTAGGCAACGTACGCCAAGATAGCTCTCAGAGGGCAGATTTTTTCCGGCTTAATTGACATGTATCGTTATATTATGACCAAAACAACATAAAATCATTACAAATTGTACCCTATATGTCATTGTGATGTACTCGTATAACCTATATTACTGTAAATTTCATCCAAATCCGCCAAGTAGTTTTTCGTGAAAGAATAACATCCATCCATACAAACTTTCGCGTTTATAGTAGGATAATTCTCTAACTAAATTTAACCATTAAATAGGTATTAGAATTTAATTTCAAAAATATTTAAGATCACTACATAGTACAAAACAAAGTCGCTTTCTCTGTCTATCCCTATATATGCTTAGATTTTAAAAACTACGCAAAAGATTTTGATGCGGTTTTTTTAATAGAAAGTGTTTAAGGAGGAAGGTTTATACGTATAATAACATTTAATATCGAGTAGAGAAATACTGTAATCTATATATATATATATATATATTGCTGTTCGTAAGTCTCGTTAAAACTCGAGAACGACTGGATTGATTCGGCTAATTTTGATCTTGAATTATTTGTGGAAGACCCGGGAAGATTAAAAGGGTTAGTAAAATATGATAAAAATGCAAATAATTTAATAATAATAAAACTTGACTTGAAACGAAGTTGGTACGAAGTCTGCCGGGTCAACTAGTGTACTATAAAACAATCCTTATTCTAACGCAGATTATATCTGCAGGTACTAGTATCTTTGTCAAAACGTTATGTTCAATATGCTATCTTTTGATTGAGATATCGCCAACGCGGACAGTCGTCGCTATCTAACGATCTCTGGGCTCTGGCAACTGATGCCCGCTTATAGATAGATATCGAACAGATAGATATCTCAGCATAGCTTTACAGGTCATTGAAAGGTGGCCAATGATATTAATGATTTTATTGACGCTAAATTGCATGAGGACCTCGATACGCTAGCTGATAATGTTTATAATTTGAATCTAGAACAGTATTTAGAACGTAAGTCAATTTTCATTATCTTATTTTAAAAGTAGCTCATTTAAGGTATAGTTTAAACCCAAATTGCCCATTATAGACGAAGCCTTGTTGTCGAGGGAGATTCAGGTTATGTGGGATTTCTACCCCCGAAAACCCCCCAGAGCAGCTGTCTGATGCATATGGGGAGGCTCTGGGACCTCATATGAATGCATTGGTACCTCCATAGTCGGCACTAATGCGGCACTTAGTTTAGGGCTTAGTGGCCAAACCAAGTTTAGACACTTTTTACCGTGAAGGGCCTGCAACATAGCTTAACGATCAATTAATAACCACTATACTGCCATTAACATATTCCATAAAACGACTCCAAGTGGCATTCGAACTTCACTTCAGTAAAAGGAAATTGTGAGGAAGCCTATAGATGAAATTACCGAAAATTTTTGGAGTGCTTTACAAACTGACATTCGTGAGGGGCCATTTTGAAATTAATAAATGCAGTCATCAATTCCAAAACTCCTTTGAACCGCGCTGTAGCGAGTAACTGTTATATTTTCCATTGAAAATCCCCTCACTAAAATTGTATCTTTAATTTCTCCCACTCAATAACTTCTCAAGTTCAAATTATTTTTAATTTTTAGATGTTACGAACCAACAGGTCGCCTAATAACAGTCACGAACTACATATATTCCTGACATCATAAAACATAATAAAAAATCAATCCTTGATATATACAAATAAATAAAATCGGAGTGTCTGATATATTAAAATAAACTAAAATTAGCATAGGTATTTCTGTACAACATTATTAAGTTATGGTAAAATCTGCGAACTGAGCAAAAAGTTTTCTATTAAATTCTATGCGCACAAGACTTTCTGACTTTCTGACAGAAAATGTCCAGCCGGGAGCCAGTCCGGTCAGAAAAAATGATTAGTCCTGGGCTACTCCACATGTGTTTTAGCATTTAGTTGAAGGAACAATAGGTAATACCTTCAGCAGGATGGGAACATTTAAACACACGTACCTGTAATTACCGGTTGGAACGCTTGACAGTAGGTAATTTGCCACAGCGCGGCGGGGTGGTCTTTACTTCCTTGTTTTTCACGACTGGTACATGGTACAGGGCGTGCGTACCAGTAGGAGCACAAATATACACACACTAGCGATTTAAATAAGCGATTCATAACGATAAACAGCGGCGCTAACGTCGAAGCGCGCGGATTCGAACTCAGACGGCGAACAGCGTCGCTAATAATGCCGGCAGCCAATCAGAGCGCTTGTCCCACAGACTAGTTAGAATTCGTGAGTTCGGGAGATAAGGAATGGACGGATGAATACAGATAATGAATAAACTAATATGCGGCCTATCCACAGTTAATAATATAGGTACATTTTTTAATTTTATTTATTTAGCAGCACTATACAATATCAGTACCATGTTTAACATATAAATTAGGACATGGCCGTCTGTGATCTACAGCCTGTGTTTAGGCATCAAATCCTCAACCCCCAATATGTAACAGCTCGATATAATAAATGTACAGAATGAAATGAAATGAAAATTGTTTATTTCGTCGCAGGAGCCCTAAGCTCGTTTAACGAAAGTAATAATTTTACAATACAAGGTCCCTACATAAGTTTTAATTTACGATGAATGTTTACGACGAAGATAATACAATATCGAAGTTATAATACAATATAATGTGATACAATACAATACAATTAATGTGATACAATATAGTGGAGATAATAAGATAACAGAAAAAAAATTCAATAGGTATTACATTTGCTTCTTTATTACTAATAGACCTCTTGTTGAATTTGTTATATGAGTTTGTGTGTTCGTGTGTGTGTGTGTGTATGTGTGGGTGTGTGTGCGTGTGCACGATTGCGTGTGTGTGTAATTTATTTATTAATAAGATATAGTTCCTCAATTTCATGATATGTTTTTGTGTACAGCCAGACTCTTAATTTTGATTTTAATTTAAATTTAGATATGTGGTTAATTTTTTCAAAGCTGTTTAATTTCTTATACAAGTGGGGATCCAAAAACAAAAAAAATGTTAGCAAACGTTGTATTTAGAAGTGGGATTTTGAAAACTTTATTGTTTCGCTCCTTTAGTGAAATTATATTGCTCTCAGGTAGACAAACTTGGTATTATATTTTAAGACCAATATCGTTATACCGATATTTTGACCCCGGTGCATGGTTCATACTCGTGGCAAGACTGTGTTGCCGACTGTCAGTCTTGGCATAACAAAATTTAGGATTTAAAAACTTAATGTTTTTTGTAGTACAAATAGGCCACGCACAGTCAGTAACCCTGTATTCTTCATACAGTAGTCAGTGCAATTACCACGAGATTACCATGTGGATT
>DWJZ01005272.1:0-14260 GCA_018249125.1 Asbolis capucinus | reverse complement strand
AACAAACAAAACAAGGATTTCTAAAAAAGAAACTATAGTGAAATTAATTTAGTTATCTTAAAAAAAAATCTAAATATTGTGTTGGTTGGTGTAAAAGAATATCAAACCATTAAAAGAAAACATTTTTCAAAAGGTGAAGGTACAGTCAGTTAGTGCTTGCACATGCAATATTACAATTATGATTTCATAAATGTAGATTCTAAATTACATCAACTTTAATTTCAGTTATGCATTCATTTAACTGTAGCATTATAAAATAATATAAAACGATAATCCCATAGTCCATTTTTATCATCCATACAAATTTTGTAAATATTTTTTGTGTCACTCACTTAAAAAGTTGAGTTTAACTTCATTTATTTTTTTTAATCGTGTGACATTGAAAAGTTATAAATTATGGGTAACATCTAATATTACAGTTTTATATTAAAACTGACATTGTCATCCATTGCTTGTTTACAAGATCTGTAAGGATATATAAATTATATTGTATACTAATAGCATTAGTAGTATGATGGGACACAAGTAAATGTGTTGTAATGTAGCATGTTCAGTTGTGATTCGTTTTGAATATGTATAACATGTTTTTAACTTTCCAGAAGCTGAACGGAAAAGACAAGGTAGATGCACCAATGGACGTTGATGAAACTGGTAATTTTATTTGATTTTATGTACTTATTACTATTTTACATACGGGTACAGAATACAGGTATCTCGCATGTTTGACCATACTGCCCCTTTGTGGATTGGAAGAGGGTTGCCAAAATAAGTGTCAGAAGTTTGTATGCTGCTTCAGGCTCTCTGACACCAGGAATTCGCAGCTGCGATTTGACAATGAAAATCGATACCGACGCTTTTTTGTGTGTTCGCAGTATAGAATCACCTATATTTTTTTACCACCAACAGTTACTTTTCTATTGTCTAATGTAAAACTAAGAAAAGGTTAATTTCAAAAAAATATTTTTTTTCTCTCAACAGACAAACCACAGGACAAAGAGGAAGAGGATACAAAAACAGACGAACACAGCAACAAGGACACAGAAACGGAACACACAGAGAGTGACAAAGACACTATGGAAACCTCAAAGCCAGACACTATGGACACATCCAGTCAAGACACGACCGAGAGTGACTCTAAACAGGACTCGGAGGAAAAAGACACTAACGACGTTGAGATGGAGAAGGAAGTTAACGGAACGCCTGAAGAGAAGATTGAAACCAAAACGGTGGAAGCCCTCATACCTAGTGATAATGCCTTAACAACCTCTGCGTGATAGATGATAGTGTAGTGAGTAATGAAATTAGATGGTTTGTGAACCGTGGACGACACTGGAATACAGTATTTATACTATGGACCTACATGTTGAAACAAGCCTTTATAGAAATAGAGAATGTGAACATTTTGTTAGGTCGGTCACAGACGCATTGCTCCCCTTCAAGACATTTCCATCGTTGACAAAAAAAAAGTGACATTTGTATTTTACCATTTTATTGAAGTGACTGTAACTAGGTATTATCTTTTTTGTAAAACTAATTGTGAAAACTATTTAAAATAGATATTTTGTTTACATCAGTTGTTAATATTTTAATGACATAGAAATGATAAAATGAACCATCTAATTTCGTTTCAACCGTAATTTCGATATGTTGATAGCTTGTGAACTTGTGGAAAGTGAATTCTTAGCAATTTTCAAATACATTGTATAATTTATGACCGATTTAGTTACGGCTACAGCGCACAAACTGTTTTATCGTATTAAATACTACTTGTATTTTTATTATCTCTTGCTTATTTCAACTCGGACATTTTATATTAGTATTTTAATATAATCACACTAATTACAGTTTACCGTTGGGTAGTTTGTTGGGTTCACTATGGAAATGAATTTTGTGACTAATCAGTTTAGTAATACGTTAATTTAAGTAGATGAGTAGTATTAAATATCTATAATAATTAAACTAAAAAATTAAGTTTGATTAATATAAGCGAGCGTCCAAAAACGCGTATATTTTCTTATATAAAGTATATTTTATTTAAAATAAAGTAATTCATAATGATAAGATTAAATTCAATTGGATATCAACATGTCGAATCGTGTTTGTCAACAAGTGTTGCCCGAATTTTGATAAAAGAATTAGCATTAGTGTTCGTGATGTGTTGATTAAAGGTTTCGGTTGTAACATAATTCTTAGCAATGAATATTTTATCAATGTTCGGGCGAATTACGGTTATATAGTAAAATACGGTATGTATATTACTAATGCCTCTTACTAAACAGTAGCGGCACGAACCGTATAGAAACATACTGTATAATAAATACTTTCAGGGATTTTTCTATGAAAATATTACAATATTTGTTAAGTAAGAGTAAATAACGTGCGGAGTCCGTTCAGCCAATAGAGCGTGTCAGTCCTATGGGTGTTTTGTTAATATAGATGTTCATGTCATAGTGTACTCCCCGGAGTGAACTATGTGCACAGCGGTGTACAAGTAAAGTTAAAGGTTGATAGTTGTTAAGGTCTATAAATATAAATAAATGAATATAAGTGCATCGTATGTGTCGCGTGTTCGAGCCGACTATCATTTTAAATGTAATTTGTTGGATATTATAATTTTATATATAGATTTTTTCGTGCATGGTTCTAAAAAGTACAAATGTACGTTTTCTTTCACGCGACGCTATATTTCTTAATTGTTATAATAAATGAAGTATAATGTATTGTGTTTTCCTAATATAAACTGTAGACTATATTTGAGTTTTATTTCTGAGGACTTCAGTTACCAAAATAAATATGGTACTAATATAAGTGCGGTCGCGTCCCTGGAGGCTGCTGTTACGCTTTCGCGCCTAAACTACTGAACTGTTTGCGATTTTTGATATAGAAATGACTAAACCTTGAGAAAGAACATTGGCTACCTTTTATCACAAAAAACGCTTGAATGTACTAAAATAGAGGATGAAAATTAGTAAAGAAATTCGTCATTGTTAAAGGAAAAACCCATCATGTTCAATGCCAATACGATTTTCTTAATTCCTTCTGAGGTGCCGACATATATTTTAAGATAGTCGCCGGCACTACATACTCCTTAAATGGACTCTCTAGGTGAGTTCACTGGCATAATGTTTAGTTAAATATAATAATTTGTTATTTTTGTGGCCGTACCAGTCTCCACAACGGTTAGATCATAATTAAAAAGTGTTTGGCAACTGTATAGTGTATTTTCACGTATAAACATGGCTTTACTTTAAAAAATAATTTTACCTTCGTGATTTGGAGAAATTTTGACCTTTAACATAACCATTAAATTTTTTTTTAGTGCGGTTTGTTCCAGATCCCTATCAATCAAATATTGATCCAATAAAATACGCTTTCTTACGTTAACTATACTTCTGGGTAATGTTGAAACTCGTAGGTTTACACGTAACATTATACATCCATAAATAAAAATTATTCAGAAATTAGTTACTTCATCTAGACGCTAGATGGGTATCATAAGTCGCATCATGACTTAACATCAGGTGAGATTGCGGTCAAACGCGCATAACAAGAATATAAAGAAAGAAATAATCTCGAATCGGAATTTAATACCATCGATATATTTTTCTTCCAAAACTAAAGTAAGCTTTAATAATGAATACAGTGTAAACTCTATATAACGACACTCAAGGGACCGTACATATGTATTTTGAGTTTGAGAGAGTTATTAAATGGAGAAAAATATCTGTATTAGATAAGGATTTCCTTTTGAATTTGTGAACAAAAGAACGGATTTCATCGAAAGGTCGGTATTGTGGTATGTGTCGGTATATATAATGCTGATAGTCGACTTATTATGGGCCAATAAAGCTATAAGGATTTTATTTATCTAAAGGATTTATTCATCTACAGCAACAAAAGAACATCACACATCTGGGCAGTTCTTACTAATTTTGGCAACTAAAATGATGTTAAGCCAAATCATGTTAAGCTTAATTTAAATCATTTGAATAATGGTTAACAATTAACAAAAAAAAAAACTAAATAAAAATTGCAATTAAAATGAGACATGCATATATGCCATATTTTTTATAGAGTAGCATGAATGATAATTATGTTCACAAATAAAACTCAAATCAAGTGTTTTAAAAATATATTTCTATTTGGTTTGAGATGTTTATGTAAATACGGTTTACAAAATTAACTACGAGCTGTAATTACATATATAAAACGGAAGTTACTTTCAACTTTATCAACAACACTGTACTGTAACATTACATTAAAAACATTTATCATATGTCAGGCAATTCGAGCAAATAAGTAAACAAACTTTCCACATATACAACAGTAACTAAGAAGAACCAATTGTCATACAACACATACTCAGTAAAGTTAAAGCGAGATTTCTTCACGAAAAGAAAAGTATTCTTAAACAGCATATTAATTAACATTAATACGAACTGCCTAAACATTCAATCTTCATCAATTTCAGCATCTTCACAGTCTGCAAAAATGAAATGAATATTAAATTATGCAATCACTCAATTTCGCCTTACTATAGGGAATGAATAATGTGTCATTAAAGTACCTTCATAGTGTGCTCCATTGGAGTTTTCCAAGCGCATCTGACGCAAACGAGCAGCTGCTTCCTCTGGGGTTCCATTGGTCTCCTCCGCATCTTCAAATTCATCCTCTCCTGAATTCACATTTAAGAAATCATTAAAAAGTAATATACTTGATTTTTATCATTTGGTGGCCTAATTAAACGAGATGGTGGCAGGTGACACCTAGTTACACATCACAGAATGACCACCATTAAAATTTTAATGTAGAAACTAATATAAAATATTGCTTTATAGAGAGCCAGCCCTACCAACAAAAAGCCAGCTTTGGGCACCTACTTGCTGTTTCATGTTAAACTGACAAAAATTGTCATTAAAGGTTGCATTTTTACAATAATTTATTTAACTTGCAGTGCATGTTTGTATATTAGTTTGTGACGGGTCCAATCCCGCAAGCTTAATTAGGCCCAATTCCTATTGCACTAAGGAGCTGAAATTTTGCATGAAGTTTTCATCCTGATTACAATGGCTTTTTTATGAAAAGCATGACCTGATACTATGTTGAAGATTGGCTCCAGATAAGGGAACTCCTCAACAGTTAATACTATACATAGTTATGAAATTTTGTGAGTTTCTTTGTAATATGGATCTATAGTTAAAGCTTGTGTTTTTAAATATTTTTAATAAACCTTGTTTTTATTTATTCTTAAAAGTTTAATAATTATCAACCAAGTAATTATCATACATAAATAAAGCTTATTAAAATACACAAATAATATAAAATTATACAATCATTTATCAGAATCGTTTAAAATAATTTCATAACTACAAAAATTATAAATATATTGATCATGTCCTCAAACAATAAACTTGTAATCGTAAAATCTAAATTTTGCAGGGAAAAGACTGGCTGTTCCTATGAAATAACAATATACAATATAACAGTGTTTATTAACCAACATATTTAATAATTATTCAGTGAAATATTCTGATTTGAATATGGAAATATCTATATGAAAATATTACAGGAAACATTGTACACAAAATATCCCTGTAATCATAATCAACCCTGTTATTACAGTGAAAAAATAAAAAAACAGATCAGACAGACTTCTACTCAATTATATCAGTGAGGATGATGCATAATGTGTAATTGTGATAATTTGAACAGTAAAGTTTCATTGCATTGTTTTTATAGGAACATAATATTCACATGTTATTGTTTCCCAAAAACTAAAGCTTGTATATATGTATTCTATCTGGTAATTGTAACTTAATTTAACAAACAAACAAACAAAACAAACAAAATTAAATATAGCAGAAAAAATAAGTGTATATCTTAATATATCCTAGTAAAAATACCTGAGAAACAAATGAAAAATTTTTAGCACACCAACAAAAAGCCTGAAAGCACTTTATCTTTTTATTAAAAGGGGACTTGCACATACCATTAACTACTAATTGACTCCAGAATAAAGAGTCACTCCAAGCTAATAACTGCAATTTACGAACAGTACAACAAACCTTCTTCAAATTCCTCCCCATCCATGTAAGGATCATCATCTATGTCATCTGCAGGATCAGGGTGTAACGACTGTCCCTGACTCATAGCTGAGTACATGGCTTGGAGATCTCCTTCATTCTGTGGAATAAATCTGAAAGAAACCATTGTAATTAAATGCAAGATTTTTAACTGAAAAGATTTTTTTTTATTATGACTAAAAACATTTACCTAAGTTGTGTGATAGGGTGATTATCAGCATCAAAGTCATCATCATCATCATCATCATTTTTGTCTCCTCCTCCTGATTCCTGGGTCAGTTCAGGAAGCCTGGGGAATAGTAATTTGAATGTTTTGAAAATGTCTCAAACAAATATGCATTGATAAAAATAACAATGTCTAGTCTAGGAAAAACAATTAGTCTATAAAAATATATGTACCAAGCTAAAAGCAGGAATTTGTAGAAATTAATCTGCACAATACAAAATATAGTATAAGTATGAATATCTGCATAATAGGTACCTAAAACCAATCTCCATTTAGATGCTCAAATATTATATTTTAGGCAGTTACTGACATGGACTTAGCTGGAAATTATTGAACGACTGAAAGTTGATACTTTATAGATTTATTAAGTAAAAAATCATGAAGTAAAATAATTACATACTTCAATTCGTAGTTAAGAACCATGTATAGGGCAGGAGATGGGTCTCTCTGTATTGCGTGAAGTGATATACTAGGATACAGAAGAGAGATTACAGGAGAAGATCCACCCGCAGCAGCAACTCCGCCACCCCACACAACATTGCTAAAAACAAAGAAAAATTAGAAAAAACCCACAAATTCTACTTCAAGCTGTTTATACAATCCTCATCTTACTTCTCAGTAATGTATAATGTGGCTGTACCCAAATCTTGGTCATTTACAAACAATTTCGTTGCAGGAGTTTGCAATATGATTCCTTCCGCCGGTGCTGAGAAAGTCGAAGATACGACAACCATATTGATGCTTTCACTGTTGCTATTAAATGTATGACTCGAATTGTTAGCACTCAATGTTCAAATTGAAATTTAACCATTCATTACTAAGGAATTCTAAAAAATCACAAAACTGAGAAAAAACACGTTTCGTACTGGAACAAGACAAAATTAAAATCACAAATCTTAGGGTTGCTCTCATTAGTTTTCACTTGTATTGTAACAGGATTCGATTAAACCGTTTACCGTATCGATTAAAGACAAGTCGTTAACATTAGTATATGTGTTGAGCAGTATTTTGTAAATGGTGTGCACGACCCATTAACATGTAAACAATATACAGGTTATTAAAATTTGGTCTTATTTTAGATATAGTCTATTTTAATCTTCTATTTTGTCATGATAACATGCAAATAGTACAGTGCTGCTTCAATCATAGCGCATTCGATTAAAAATAATGGATTTACTTTTATTACTTTATGTAAATGGAAAAAGTTTCTGTTAAGGATCAACCCAGGTGTTTTTTATAAGCTTGAGGGGTCGTTTCTCAAATCGATGCGAAGAAACTCTATGTAGTGTGAGATATCGATTCATACAAAACGAAAGAACCGGCTGAATCACTAGTAAATCCTATCGCTCACAGATAAACTAGAAGGTAGATCAGTTAAACAAGAACGTTTTAAATCACAGGCAATTTACTGGTCTTGGTATCGTCTTCAGCCACAAAGCAAAGAATCGTAATAGAGATCGTAAATTCTACGAACTTTGTTGTATCATCGGTAGGTAATATTTTACAAAAATCTTCAAAATATATATTTTATTAATAATTATAACGACTTATTCCAAACTCATCCTTAGCCCTTTCAAATAAAATTAATTTTCAATTTCCACTGTACCAAAATGCGCGCTGTAAAAATCATAGTCAAAATACTGTTATTTAAAGTATTACTAAAGTAAATTCATGGTAACTAGTTACGTTAGCAATACTACGGCTCTGTAAGTAGTTACAAAATGACTTAATAATTTTATTGTTCTTAGTAAAATTTTCCCTAATATTTTTGAATAAATTATATACCACTAGAAAGTGCCCGCGCTTCGCTTCGGAAGAACCAGTTACTAGAAAACTGTAACAGTGAGACATACATACACTATCACGGATTTATTTGTAGATATTGATATTCTTTATAAAACTGTAGCTTATAAAGAACTGTAGCACCTCACTTTGCTCTATTGTCAATCATTTCGTAGCGTACGCGATTTGAGGACTTTATTAAGGTACTTTTTTCACACGTTGGGTTACACTGTCGAAATTTTCACGCGGATAACTATTTTTCCTCGTATTTAATATAGCCTATATTCATCAGGGATAATGTAGGATTCTAATGGTAAAAGATTGTTTTAAATCGGTCCAGTAGTTTCGGAGCCTATTCTATTCAAACAAACAAACAATCAAATCTTTCCTCTTTATAATATTAGTGTAAACGAAAGAAGTATTTCTTACTTCAATAGTGCAATAACATGAAAAATGTATGCATGAGTTTGGCGATAGCGCTCCCTATACAAATGCTCGTACAAAGCTCTAATTCTTGTTGTTCTGTGTCTTCAGCGAGTATTTATGTACATGTTCATTTGCTTCACTATTTGCGTTATCTGCAAGGCCTTTCAACGTTACATATTGTAATTTAAACTAAAAGATATTTGGATATTATTATTACCGTAGCTACTGAGAGGCAAATTCAAAATCATAAAAGTTAAGTAAAAATAAACTAACTAAACCTACAAGCGTCTTGCATTCTGGATACATTTGAAGTTAGAAACCGCTTCTTCTAAGACGACATGGTAGTGACTTACATCAGTTATTATTAGTATGAGATTTAATATCTCTAATCAAGGATCCTACTTAATCTATCATGAACTATTGATGACACAA
The DNA here is from genome assembly GCA_018249125.1 of Asbolis capucinus. Classification (NCBI taxonomy): domain Eukaryota; kingdom Metazoa; phylum Arthropoda; class Insecta; order Lepidoptera; family Hesperiidae; genus Asbolis; species Asbolis capucinus. The sequence continues at coordinate 5,311 of DWJZ01005272.1, read as the reverse complement.
TTCACTTCTTATCTTTTTACAGAATAACACACTGCTTTTACTGAAGTATATAGAAAGAAAAGTAGAAAGTTGAATATTTTATATCTAAGTACTTTATATAGCATGTAGATAACTAATAACGAATCAGTCTAACCTACATAATTACAAGATTTTAATCTAGACCACGTAATTACGATGGAAAGTTCTCATTTAACGTTAAATGATTTTAACTGGTTTAATGAGCCTCCTTTGTGGTCAGTTTCGAACGGTTGTTTAGAAGTTAAAACAAAATTATCGGATTTTTGGCAAAAAACTTATTATAATTTTTGTTATAATACTGGCCATGTATACGGAATGAAGATAAAAAACGATTTCACTTTTGAGGTAAGTACTTTGTGATAGTCTTAGACTAGTATTTACTATTATAGTCGGTTTAAAAATGTACTTATGTACTTCAAAAAGAAAGAAATGCACGAGAACAGGTTCCAGCAAAAAAGGGATTATTAAAATCAATATGTACGACAATTTACTTTCATGATTGAGATAATATAAAAATAACATTTCATAACAATATGGATGAATGAATATGCAACGAATAAAACGGCGTTGACTACTTATGCGTAAAAGCTGAACTATATTACACTCATTTGTACCTACGTCTATACTCGGTGCAAATTCGATCTGGAATGTTTAAAATTGCAGATCGAATTTGAAGTTGCCTAGCAACCTGTGACAAACAGAAGAATTCGACAATGATGTCGTGTTGTAATTTTTTTGTGTGACTGGTATGACTGTATTTATTACTAGTTTATAGTTGTTCTTTGATCAATACTTAGTTTAAGAACCCAAGAATAACCTTAACTATGAAATTGTTGAAAACTTTACAAAATATTTTTTATGGTTTGTTTACATTTATTCTGGATCGAAATTGATCAGAGTATTCCTATACTCTGCAGTCCTCTGCATCAGTGCTGAAACATTTCATAAAATATAATTGTAATATTTTTAAGAGATATTAAAAAAGGAGGTGATCAATTAGAGAGGTTTGTTTTTGAAATCCAAATCCAAATTTTTAACATGAATGTGATTTGTTCGGGCTTTGAAGCATATATACCAAAAATATAGATGTATGTACATACATATGTAAATATATCGTATAGTATAGTAATCTTTGATTATTAAAGGTAGGTTTGAGAAAGGTTTAAAGTATTTCAAACAGATCCCCGCAAGCTCTTCGACAAAAACAAAGAGGTGACATAAATATAAATAAATACATTAACCACTAATTGTTCAGATTTGCGTCGAAGCACATTTCAACACATTGTACGACCAGGCTGGGCTGATGATATACCTGGACGAAACGCACTGGCTGAAGGCCGGGATCGAGTACAACGACGAAAGTCCCATGATCAGCTGCGTACTCACCAACGGAGTATCAGATTGGAGCACTGGTACGACGTAATATGGCATCGTGGTCATGATTTTAAAACTAGTTAGGTACTTTGAACGTAGCCAACTATTGATTATATTCTGTCTCTGTATAATCTATAAATAACATGGATAGGTTAATAATATCAACTATCACCAGACCAACTCAACTTGTAAGAAGAATGGGAAGGCGGATGACCGAAGGACGGGGAGAAAAAGTGAAGAACTGGCTCTCAAGCCATTGTTTGTAATAGTTATAGGTCCTATGTTTTTGTATTTGTGTTGTCTATGTCACACATGAAACAGTGAATTCTAGTTCAAGATTACGAGTGTAAACGTGGAGCGTTATAGAATGCCTGTTAACAAGCCTCTAATATTTGGTGTTAGCTCATACTAAAACATGGGTGTTTCCAATGAAAATATACATTTTATAAAATCAATGAACACGACATTTATTTAACTTGGAAATTGTTACAATTTTTAAAGTGAACATTACAATTTTTGGCTACATGCATCTCTAAACTTTTTGATTACATTTTGACATAAATCGTATTATCCATGATGCGATGAATTAAAACCACAGAGTAGATAGATTCTTATACACACAGATAATACATACTATTCATATCAATGCCCTTTTGGAGAATGCTAGATAACTTACCCTAGATTTATGGATATTAATTAAAACAGCAGTAATTTAGTTATAACGTTACCGGTTTTTATTTTCAAATTATAATTATATAAGAAACTACCAGCAGTTTTTACCACATCCACCCACGGTTGACGGGTGGTCAATGCCATTAGGCATTAAGTTATGCGCTTTGTTCCCTTTTGACATAAATATAAATTAATTAAGCTGTCTTCACGTTGCAGGTGTGTTCACGGGTAACCCAAACAAATTCTATCTCCGTCTGACGCGGGTCAAAGACGTGGTTTGCGTCAAGTATTCCACTGACAACGTGACGTGGGTCCTGCTGCGGCTGTGCCCGTTCCCCGAGGAGGCGCAAGCTCTAGTCGGGCCTATGGCCTGCTCCCCCAAGCGAGACGGGCTCGTCGTTCGATTTACTGGTCTTTCCATAACTACGCCCGCTGCAGATATACTGCATTCTAATTAAATTATATTTTTTTGCCTCTTACTAAAATGTATCTGTTGGTGCATAATTTAGGAGTATTCAAGAGAAGAGTGAACAGGCATTTACTAAGTTAATGCGCCCAACATCTTAGACATCGCCGCTTACCATCAGCTACAAAGCATTAACTTATTTTAGGTAAAAAGATGTGGGGATCACATTACGTCGATGGGAACACTGGTAGCCTAGAAACACTGTTTGTCAGGAAATAACGTTATTATTATTACAAATACTTAGCTTGTAACTAACATTGATGAAATATAAAGCATTTTTCTATATAACTATTGCTTTTAATTTTCTATATACCATATTTCTTAAAATATCTTTGCAGCTACTATAACATCTACGTTGATTTGATATTTGAAGTACAATATATTAATAATTGAATACTATGGTAAACTTAGTACTAGACTAGAAGGTAAGGTACTAGAGGTAAATTAAAAGAGAAATTACAAAACATCATTTATTTCCAGCTGATGTCACCTCGACGCCAATCCGTCTTTATTGTCTAACAATATGGAATGATCTTCGTCACACACCGTGTCTATACTTAAATATAATAATATTACTTACACATCTTAAAATCTGTCAATTTCTTACATCTTTAAATTAAAAATATCGTTTCAAACTATTACGCAACGTAATTCCTTGGAGATAATACATATATTTTTTATTTAATCAGATAATGATTAAAACTTTGGTCAATGTAGGTACAATGCAATAGGATATGTATGAAACTGAAAAATATGACTACATGAACTACATTGTAACAAACATCGAAGGATACTATATGTCCTAAGATACAATTTTATCAGAGCACACTGTATAACAATACATACTTATAATTTCATACATAAAGTTATTAACAATGTATGTTCATCCCGACATAAAATATCATCAAACAAACAATATTTTTTACCTCTTTCTCACTAGCCAGTATCCGAAATTGACAGACGTAAATAAATTTGTTTCACTACCTATACATTACAATAATATACCATTACACAAACTACTAAAGACATCACATATTATACACTAAAACTAGAAATGCGTTCGTTTCAAAAACCTTCATACAACATTAATTTATTGTGTACACTAACAGCAGAATGTGCTTACTACTGAGACAACGTGTATAACATACATTAGTTACATGTTAAATACTGAGGAAAACTGTTTGTCTATTTCCGAGGCAAAACATAATGTCTTTCACAAGAACACACCCCTGCTATCGCTAATCAAATGATACCAAGCAACAGATTAAAGAAAGAATGAAAACCTTTAACCAAAAAATTTGATCAGTGACTGTGAATTATATGTATGATTTTTATATATTTTTTTAAACTTAAATCCGCCAAAATATATGTCACTTTGACGTAAAATATTGACATTAACTGTAATCCAGGGTTGCCAATGTTCTATAATGAATTACCCACTTTTTTATGATCGAATGATGCAGCCTTATATTAAAGACTAATTGTTTTTTTTTGTTCAATGTCCCTGTATAAATGTATACCTTATACTCATCAAGTTCTCGTTACAATAATTTCTAAACATATATCACATTTCCTACCACCCACATACATCGCTACAAACAAACAGACGTACTCAAACATTATGACTGAATAAAAAGAAAAAATAATAGATATCTGAATCATTTAAGGAATAATTTTTTTATGTTTGCTATATAAGGATATTAATAATGGAGTTTTACATGTTAATTGTTAATGATAATTATCATTTTGCTCTGTTTTTGACATTAATTTTCTTAAAATCAGAGAATAAGAATAATTTTTAATGTATATAATGTACTTATGATGTCTTTGTCTTGTTCAATTGGGCAAAAAGCAAACGAAAAAAGTAAAAAAAGTTTAGTTGTAATATTAAAAAAAACAATTAATAGATAATACTCCATCAATAAATGATCCTTGGGCTTAATCTGGCAACCCAAAAATAAGTCTGTCAGGGTTGTCACAGAGTAGTTATAATTTGTATGATATTTCCTTACAAGGTGGGCAGGGCTGGTTTGGTCTCGTACGTGTCGATGGGTTCCGTCTTCACCGAGATCTGCAGATTCTGTGGGTTCGCGTGCGGGGGAGCTATCTTCGAACGTTCCAGGTTATACATCTAAAATTAAATGTGTTTTTATTACTGTGACCCTGAAGCCTAGTTGATTATATTTCTGACTGAGAACAGAGTCCCGGATTCGATTCTCGGGGCAGGCATTTAAATTTTATTAATTTGTATTCCATTAGCCACATTTAATTATTATTATTAGGCACATTTTATTTAAATCCAATAGTCCTTATTGGAGCTGCCTCCAAAACTGACTCCCAATCCCATGCTGGCAGACCAAGGTGTGTGATAGAAAGCAGCTGACAGAAAGATGTGACAGAAAGTCGGTTAAAGATTATATTGAAAATACGAAAATTAATAGCCTGTCATATTAATTTATTTATATATAGTCATATTATATCACCGGTCACTACAAACTGTAAATCGTGGCAAACAGTATTAACGTTTATTTATTGCCTTTATTATTTACTAGCGGCCCGCCCCGGCTTCGCACGGGTGGACATTTTGTGTTAGACAGCATTGTAGCGCATGCTATCAAAGACATTTTACAGTACTTTTTTTTACTCCTTGGGTTAAAGAATCAAAGTATCCCTATTTTTTGCTAGATATTTATGTCACTCAGTGATAATGTAGCATTCTAATGGTGAAATCGGATCCAGTACTTTTGGAGTTTATTCGTTACAAACATACAAATTACAAAT
>DWJZ01005271.1:0-14262 GCA_018249125.1 Asbolis capucinus | reverse complement strand
TCATGAAAATAAAATAAGATATATAAACAAATCATTTGAGGTATTACGAACAATGGAGGTAAGGTTCGTGCATGATGCTGGTTCATATACCCGGGAGAACCTCGCCACACCATCTAAAAATAAATCATAAACCGAGCCTACAGCCCTATACCTTCCGTCTAATAACATCTAATTAAGTTAAGCTGAATAAAAAGAAACTTACTTTAAAATATATTCGGAATTATACCAAATAACGTTTTAAAAACTCATTATCACAAATACGAATATGCAACATTCCGAAAAAGAAATCTATAATACGAATAACTTATATTAATATTCTTAATCAGTTTTAACTTATCATTGGAAAAATAAATGCAAAAAATAACTTTATTGTTCTAGAAAGCTTTATGTTGGCTAAATTGCATTGTTATGGATGCACATACGTTTGCTTCGTTCGTTGCTGCTAGCGTAAACACGATCACTTGGTGGTCGGCTGATATGGTGGTAGTCCGAAACGTTCAATTTTACAGATATGGCACGATTACTGTCCTTCTCAATTTTGTTTTGTTTCAAAACATTATTTTTTCATTCAAGTGGAATAAATGCAACTTGGCAAAACGTTATCCTCATTTCGTTCTCTTTGGCTTTGCGAAATATCACGGCTTTTTAATATTTTTCTTCATGCGAAGCGTTATTTGTCTATAGATATTTTGTCTGTGATATGTAGGGTTGTCACTTACTGTTTAATTGTCGATTATTTAATGATATTACAATGATTTTCAATGTTCACCCTGAATAGATATGTATCCCTCGAATTGTTTAGCCAAATGCGGTACCCGAGTAATTTCCTACAAGTAAATAAAATATTTTTACAATCTGCAGCCATCTCATGGTCGTTTCTAAGACTTTTAATTTTGAGAATAATATAATAATAATAATAATCTAATAAATTTCATTAACGAGACGTCCGCTACGTTGGTCGACATTTAAATAAGAAACCACTATACACTCATAGAGAGAAATCCCAAAATGGATACAGATTAAATATAATTATATTAATGACCTAATACCTACGTAATTTTATACAGAAGAAACGATTCATGATTTGAAATCATGCACACGTATACGATCGTCGAACAAATTGCTTTTCGAAGACCCACTGCGCGGACGCACGTACACGCAGGCGGCACCGCACCCCTCCCATGCCCTGTATGCGGGACGCTCACGCGCCCTCTATGCGGTTGCCGCTCCCTCTTCAATCTCTCTCTTCCTACCCTCAATCTCCTCGCTCCTGTCAGTTCGGAAATTCTCTCTAACCAACCCAAGTAATGGCATGAAGACGAACGAAGGCACGGCTACTTATACATTGATCATAATCATTATTTTATCATTATTATTGAAGCCAAAACGCACATAGAATAAATACACCTTATTCTTCGATTAGACTTTACTTTTGTACTTTCAAAATCAGATTCTAAGAAGTCTTTAATTTTTATTTTTACTCAACATCAACATTTTTTTTATTAATTTTTAAATCTAATTTTTTGTAATTAATCCCTAAATAATCTGTATCTTTAAAAATTTAGATTTGGCGATCCGAAAAAAGTTTCATTAAAAAATATTTTCTTCAATCTTTTAGTTTACTGTTAAAATTTGTACGTTCAATTTTGTACAGTTACCGAATCTAATTTGACACTAGACATTTATCGCAAAAGTGATTTTAAAAAATGTATTCCTCTACAATAATGTTGGCATCATTTGGCAGTACTAGAAATATGAATACTTTAGTATTGCTCTGAATTACATTGTCATCATGAACACTGGTTGAACCTCGTGGGTCCGGGGTCCGGCGGACCTCGCGGTCTCCGATCGTCGAAGCGTACACTAACCGACTCCTAAGTCGCGTGCGACAATACTGTTCACGTAATTTAAAACCTAACGTCAATATTTTACTACCATTATAATACACAATTTACCAATATGCGGCATCGTCCGTTATTGCACATAAGCTATCCGTATCGCGGCGGCGCGGGGCCGGCGTGGGGTTACCGTGTCAAGCCGTGCTCTGTCATTGGAGGCCGGGCGGCAGCTGCGCGCCGTGGTCGGCGCCGGCGCCCAGGTCGAACAGATGGTGCGGGGAGGGCGCGAGCGCGCTGTGCAGCGCCGACGTCTTCAGCAGCCGCTTCAGCATACCGCTGGAGCCGCGGTGCTGCAGGCTCTTGTGCGTCGTCAGCGAGTTCTTGGTGCGGTACCTCCGGTGGCAGAACTCGCACACGTACAGCGTGTCCGACTGCTCGTGCTTGTCTTGGAAGTGTCGTTTCAAGGAATAATAACAAGAGAATGTCCTGCGGCAGTAGGGACACTCCTGCGGCTCGTTGATCCCACCGGCGGTGGGCGGGGGCATGCGGAGAGGCGGTACGGCTGCAACACAACAGACCACATGTACACTTGGCCTCGACTGCACACTCCTCTCTCGCAGGCTACGACTGTTAGCTTTATAATACGCACAATGTATGAGGTTATTAGGAAGGTATAATACTAATAATATGCACTGTACACATTGACTAACTACACAGTAATCACGAGTTGTCATATATTCAAAATCTTAAGAAAATCGTTTCAACCACAATGACACAGAACACGTGATAACAAAATGATAGAAGCATGCTCCAAGCAACACAACAACGTCAAAACTGCGAAACCCGACGGGAGGGGGCCTTCGGCTCGGGATTTAAATAGAAAATCAAAATTATAACTCAAACTAAAATTTAGAAAAAATAAGGAAAACAATATAACAGAAATGTAACTAAAAGGGGTCCCTCAAGTTCCTAACTGTATACTGTCTATGGGCGCGGTGGTACCACGCGGGATGTGAGCGTGTGTCCAATCCTACATCCTACTGGTCTATAAACAGTGGCTAACCTTTGTGGGCGATGTTAGGAGCGGCTGCCGAGCGGAGGTCGGCCAGTCGGTTCTCTTTGCTCGCGCTCGACTCCTGCCGCGCGCCGCGCCAACTCCGCCCGAGCAGTCACTAAAAAAACCGGATTGGGTCCGTCTCCCCTGTCCTCGACTTGTGGTAAGTGTATATATGGGTCATCAGGGAGTTTCGCGAGCAGTACACCCGCTCGCATATCGTGCACCTGTACTCTTCCTGCCTCTCCGCGTGCTTGTCGGCGATATGCCGTTTCAGCGAGGCCTTTGAGCACAACACTTTCGGGCATAGCGTGCAGGAGAATAACTTTTTACCTGCAAACAAATCGAAAACAAAACAAATGTGGGGGTGGTCCCCGTACGGTGACACGCGATGACCGAACAGTACAGTACGAAGACCTAGCTGAGTCTAAGTTGCACAGAACACAGACTTACGTCTCTCTCAAATGGTAACTTGATAAAGGAATGAAAAAAAAGTGATTGAAAAATATTCATAAAAATAAACAGTTAAATTAAAAGAAAATAAATATAAATGATGGCGAAGCTACGGTGGCCGATGAGGTGTTAGGGGAGCATGCAGTAGCGGCGGCGGGGATGCAGGCGGAGGAGGAGGGCAGAACGTGTCAAGCGTGTACGGTACGGAAGATGCAACACTACGCAACGTCGGGGCGATCAATAAAACTAATCACTTTTGTATATTTGTTTTTATTAAAAACGCCATTATCATCAATATTAGGATTTATGAAGTTCAGTTTAACGATTACAGTTACACAGTTACAGTTAATGAGTAGTTTACGTCAAATTTCTCTAACTTTAAAGTAAGGAAGGAAAATAACTATTTATACATATTACATGTGATGTGTTTCAGGTTTATATCTACGGTACGTCCGCGTGCAGTCCATTAATATCATATCTGTGTTATTGTGGCACAGACGAGAGCGTGGTGGCGATGGTACTGTGATGGTGCATCAGCCAATCTTGTAAATAACCTCTTTCAAGAGCATTTTCAATGGAAGACAAACTATAAAAACAATTCTTGGCACTCTGTTGTCACGTTTCAAATTAATGGACTGCATTACACTGGTGCCAATCTTTAACAAAAACATCTAGATTCAAGGATAGAATAATAATTTAAGAAGACAAAAAAAATAAAATTTCAATACATCAACCAATAAATTAATTTAGATTCCTTATAAAATAAGTAAAAATGCCAACAAGAAGTATAAGAACACATTGAATAAAGTGTCGTGGAGAGGCCGCGGCGACGTCCCGACACGACCAAAGATAAAACGAACAGGTCACAGAAACAGTCTTACACTCGCTAAGATCCTAACTAATGTAGTTGACAGGGATGTGTTCTGCTCCTAGAACACGCTGTACTTCGTCCCCACACACCGACACCGGACCTTGCAGATCGGTTCACATTGATGAGATCCCCAAACTTACCCACTACACTAACATTCCAAAATAAAGATCCTCGAATCACAAAAAGTAATTTTTAATATACCAAAACGACTCACGCTTCGACTTGTTAATTTTTGTATAAAATTATTAATAATTTAGTAAATAATTGTACAATTTTAATCTAGAAAATACGCCTAATAGTGTACAATTGAAACGCGTACTTAGTCTAATCAGTCTATAGCGCTTATTAGATTTTGGCAAAAGTTTTCCAACCAGTAACATTATTTTGTTATTAAATAAAATTCACAAGATCTTTCTCCTAGAGCTACGTCCAACTGCCTCTCTCAGCAGCACATCCCTGTAATAGCAAAGTAAATGTAGACACAATTACCGCTATCGATTCAGATAAACCTTATGTCTATATAGTCAACTAACTTAATATCCCAAACCCAAATTAACAATAAACTATTACTAATTTACTACACAAAAAACAACAAACCTACGTTTTACGTTTCAAAATTTTGCAATTTGTTGCAAATAAAAACTTAACATTTTTTTCCCTCTCACTCGGAATGTTGCGAAATGTTTCAAAATTTTGATTCCATTTTCGAATTGTAAACATTTTACCATCTAACGAACGATCCAATTTAGCACCAAATCACTAGTCTTCCAATTAGTTCCAAATTATCGTAATAAAGCTTACAATAACTAAACAATAGTAAGGGCTAAGCGTTATGCATCTAGTAATAACAACATAATCTTATAACGAGTCCATCTAACGTTACTTAGGAAGCCTCTCATACTTGTTCATTAAAGTATAGTATAGCGTCTATACCTTCTAGGTAAGTTGCGAGTGTTCCAAACACTACGAATATTTAGAAGTTACGCAAAATATGTCTTTTCCGATTAAAAAACAATTATGTAAAGCAGGCACTAATAATTACTTAGTGTGTATATCGTTACAATAAATTATGTGTTTACATTTACACTTAATAAGAATTTCTTAAGACTACACAAAATTAATATAACAATAATATGGCGACGCTCGTCGCGGAAAATAGTGATGTATTGAACTAGAATTGTCATAGATTAAAGATGCAGGAAACGAACCCGAAAAGTCTAGATTCAGAGACACACGGAGTTAAATTATTTCGAATATACTGTACTGTTACCTCTACGCTACTGACATCTATCTCACATATACACAAATGATGAACAGTATTACACGAATACACAATATTATATTAGATTATTATTGTAAAGCAAACCAGGGATGGAGAGGATACTGAATCTAGACTAGGCGTAAAATATAACCGATATCTGCCTACAAGAAAATAATGTATACATAGTTACGACTACATGGCAAGCGAAATGTTGCGGTTCAATTAGTTTCGATTAAAAAATTCACTGTTCAAATTTAGGAACATTTAACACTGAGAATTATTTAAGATTTAATAGTATATTACCTATTATGTATTTTAATATTAATATTAATTATGTGTTGTGTAATTACAGTTTAGTAAAAAAAACGGCAACAAAATTGTAATTCAATGTACAGAAATTAACAAAATAATAAGAAAAACACCGCGCCGAATTGAACAGAAAATTCGACAAAAATATAATAATAATAATAATAATTAAAATAAAAAAAAATAGAAACGAACACAAGACAGTGATAAAACTTAAGTTTTATAGTAACTAAAATCTGATTAAACTAAAATAATATAATAAAAAATAGCCATATCGATTTGCTTAAAATGGCACCTTGCGATTCACTAACAAATGCGTCTTTGTGCATCGGTCACGATAAAATAACCTCTCGTAATAACGGAAATGAAAAACATAAAGATACGTCGACTAGATACGTTAGCGTCGACTTAAAAAGCAAGAGTAATATGGGTTTATTGTATTGTATTGTATGATGGTGGATTGTGGTGGTATTGTACTGGTGTTGGCTGCTTTCCTGGTATCCTGTGGTGACGTGCGTCTGCGGGTGGTGTCGTTGGAGCTGAATTCAGTTTGTCTATTGGTGCTATGTTACTTCTGCATTTCAGTCTTACAGTGAATGAACAAAACACCTAAATAAAATAATTAATTTGAAAAGCCTCATAAGCCAATTATATATCATATAAATTTTATTTATTTTTAAATAGATTTTTAGTAATCTCGTATAAATATCTAAGTGTGAGATCATGAAGGTAAAAATACAGAATAAATAAAATTGCAAAATGCCGAAAATGAACACAACATTGAAAACAATATGCCTCTTTTGTTACTTACATCGAACACTGTTCCATTTTTATAAATTTAAGCCTAATATATAAATTTACAGCACCAAGATTTTTCTCTTTTCTCAAAATATTAATTTCTCTTCGCCTTATTGTCACACATTTAACATAGTGTAAAAATTCAGGAATTGTCATTAACCGCAGTATTGCACTTACGGGTGCGGCCGGACGGCCGGACAGACATCGTCGCCTCTACTCCGATTGGAATGTCACGTCCTTTACAAGTTTCAACTCTAACAACTGACAAAGGAATCATGTAAATAAGTCTCACAAAATAACTATACGACATCTCGAACGGAGAAGAAAATAAACGATCTAGTACACGTGTCCGAGTACGATAGAACGGTAACGGTAGGTACGGTAGGTGAGCTAAGCAAGGTTGTCTAGACGTTGAACTGATCTTTGAACTTGTAGAAGTCGATGTTGTGATGGGAGGGCGGCAGCGCGCCGGCCAGCTTGTCGGGGCCGGTGGTCAGGTTCTGCGGCTGCGTCTGCTGCGGCAGCCCTCGCTGGCGCCGGTGGTAGATGCTCTTATGGTTGTTGAGCGAGTTGAGCGTGCGGAACACCTTGTGGCAGAGGCTGCAGCGCGCCGAGTGCAGCGGCTGCAGGTGCTGCTGCTCCGTGTGCCGCTTGAGTGTGAGCCGCGTCGACAGCAACTTGCCGCACACCTCGCAGCGGTGACCCGCCCCCAGCGGGCCCACTGCGCCACACATAACAACCAACATTAGCGCATTAGTCAACGGAGACGCCCCTAACCAACGCAGGGCACACCAACACCACAGCGACCGCTCGCATCCAACAGGTCCCATTCCGAAGGAACCAATTGGCACAATTCAGTGCCGCTAAACAATTCGGGTGGCAATTTTGAACCTGGGTTGTAGAGGCAATTTAACGTGATTCAATTTGAAAATTAATTTGACTAATGCGCTTTTACAACGAACGTTGGTGGTTATGCGTGTACCGATCATACATGTTCCAATTGGTTCCAGAGGCGAGATAGTGTAAGCCAGCGCCGCGGGCGAGCCACTCGGCCCTCGCTTACCAAGCGTACAGTTTACATTACATATTAGAACGATAGAGTAGGTACGAGTACATATATAAGGTCTGGCGAGCGCATGCAAGTACACGTAAAACTATGCTATTTACAAATGTTAGGAACATATCGCGTTACAATTTTTAAACTTAACAAATATCTACGGGCAAGACTATGGCGTTTTAGGTGGTTAGGATGGCAGCTTTGATTCCTCGAATGGCAACGTGTATGGCGAACGCTTGAGGCGTCAATTGACGGGGTAGAAGGGGCCCTGGCCGGCGGAGGGCTGCTGCTTGCGGTGGTAGATCGACTTGTGGTTTCTGAGGCTATTCAGGCTGGAGTACACCCGTCGGCAAATGTTACAGACTGGCTCCCTGGAGGGCCGCATGTGAACGTTTTGGATATGCCGTTTGAGCCGGGTCAAGGACGACAGGCTCTTGTTACAGGGCTCGCATCGGTAATCTTCCTGGGGGGTGCGGGCGCCACCTGGTCACAACACAAGCAGTTAGCCCCTTAGAAGCTTCCGAACGCGCTTTTAATGCACTCACTATCGTAGCCTCTCTGTCCCGCTTCAAGCACCGCCACCCCCCTGTACTGTTTGATGATAGCCATCCGACGCGCCGGATATAAGCGGTATTAGTATGCTGACTGTACTGTCTCCTAGCGACCTACGGCTTAGTAAGCTCAGCGATGAGGTGATGGGTACCGGGCACCGGGTCCCGGCTACTGCCGGTTCCGGTTTCGGTTTCATAACAATCCCGAGACGCGGTCGACGAGTGCATTCTCAAATTTCTCGAACAAAAGTGTTAGTATTCTTCAATGAAATCGTTCTTTTTTAAATAAACTGACACCACGTAACCATTACTAAAATTCCATTGTCCGTTCGTCCCCAGCCTTATTTCTCAAGACAATGATTAAGGGTAATGCGATACTGTTTTTAGAAACACGAATGATTCATGGGATCCGATCCGACGTTTCGACAAAACTAAACGCTACGACTCCAGATTCGGTCGAATTTGTTCTAACTTTGTTTCGCGAAAGTATATTTCATAATCGGGTTTTGAATTTTGACAATTTTTCTTGTTTGTATTTTACAGCCAATTGCGTGTATAATGCATGATAATGGGTTTTTGTTGTATGATTTGGAGTAAATTAAAGAGAATCAAAATAATAAAGGAAATTAAGTTGCGAAGATAAGAAAGTAAAACTGAAGGAGGAGACACGGGACGGGGGAGATTCCTAGCGTATTCAAGGCACATCTAGAAACAAGCTAGCATATTGCATATCTCTGTTGTATAGAATACATTAAACTATGGTAACAATACAGTAAACATGCACGCCACGTTGCGTTTTGGTTCAATGATTCATAGTTATCTCATCGCAGAACATTTACCAGTTTGAAGAATGATAATTGTACCTACGCGTCCATCGAACCAGAACACAAAAAGCTAACATTAATATTTAATACAGAACACAGAGCACAAAATGAAGACATATACATAGGTTAGGAGGAGATATCATACTTAGAATACATATATTATATAATATTATGTCACGTGATAATTGCCTCATACATTTTGTAAAAATATAAAACCTAATAATGATATATAAACCTAATAATGACAGAGCAGAGAGGAAGCGGTGATGGTGGCATACGACAGACAGTGCATTAAAATATCGTTTGTTTCAATATATGTAGGTAAATGCATAAAATAAACTTGTTGCTAGACAAGCTGAAACTAACCTTGAGAGGTGCTCGCCATGCCATCGGGGGCCAGAGGGCTGGGCAAACCTGGAAACAGCACAATGGCTCTTATGCATTCGTTGCACCAACAACTCAAACGTATTTTTTCCATTGTTTTTTTGTTTTACAAACGCAACCTCATCATTATATTCTCTTCTATTTTTTTCTCTTTTGTTGAAAATTCGTTGTTCATATTCAAATTCATTTATGTTAAAATAATCGAATCGAACTCAAATAATACTGGCATACCTTTTATATTAATAGCGCAGAACAACACTTCAAATAAAACTGAACACAAACACACACAAGGTCAATAGTTACCGGCCAAAGTATTGGGATCCGCCGCGAGAGCTGCCATGCTGAAGTTGTAGTGGTGGGTGGTGTTGGAGGTCGCGAAGAGTTTAGCGTCAGGTGGAATGAAGGGCGAGGGAGGGAGCTGCGGCGGCGGCGTGCGGTCGTCTGCTTCAGCGGAGCTCCCGCGGGATGGCGGCCCGCCTCCCTGAGGAACACAGCGAGTAGGCATTACACTATGTACTCATCGCAACTTTCGTTCATTTTGTAGTCTTTGATGCACTGGTATTTTAATTGCTCTTATATCTAAAGCATTATTTTCATGAAATGTATTGTGTCATTTACAAAATGTAATGAAATGATCTGAAACATAATTAGTTATTGTTTAGAAGTGGGTAGTGAAATCGACTTTCTATTATAATTTGTTTAATTAGAAGAACACTTGCTATTGAAACAACAAAAACAAATGTTTCGACAGCAATAATCTAACTGCTAGTGATGAAGGTACGAATGTTGATAAAATAAGAGAAGGTATTCAAAGTTTGTGAAGTTTGTTGTGAATAAGACGGACTCATCTCTGATCATGATAAATGAATTAAAAACAAACTCGCTCCTGTCAACTATGAAAGTTAGTATTCCAATCTAACTTTGTAATAACGAGATTTCTATTTTTATAAGAATGTTTTGATAAGGACGCTTACCGACTTGCCGAGCATCCATTTGGATACGAAAACCAATTAAATATATTGCGGATTTTGTATCTCAAGATCTTTTGATCACTATTCGCATATACATTTGCAATTCAACCTATTAATGACTCTTTATCGAGGTTGCTTCACATTTTGAGCAGGTCTAGAGCTTACATAACGAGGCAGATCCAATGCCAATGTGAAGTTAGCACCGACCCTGGTTTCAGTTTTACTGCTATAGCAACCAGAACAACTTATCGTGCCCTCAGCATGAAGGTGCTCATGAAATTTTTGCCACTACAGCTGGGGCCTGAGATAAATGCCTTTTCTGTTACCGCTCGCGCCAAACTCTAGTTGAACAATGTATTAGAATGACATTTGGTGCAGAAAAACATGTTTTTCCGCAATAAACGTTCTTCCATGACCTTTGTTGATAATTTACGATTACTAATTCCTGTTGGCTACCTTTACTTATTATTTTTATTCTGAGACAAATTTTCGCTACCTGGTTATTTGCACAGATGTATGAAATTGTCTAGAGCAATATATCGTATCAAGTGTAATAAATATTCGATGTCTAGTGCAATCGATGGTTGCCATATGAACTCGATTCACGAGCAGTAATGTGACATCGGATGCGCGCCTTTCCGGGTACGAATTCAACGATAGACGGGTCTAATACTCGGTATCTCAATGTCAAGATGTACATACCATTGGGCTACGGTGTCGTGTTTAATGGAATGAACAGTAGACCAGAGGACTGATTAAAATACACACGCTCTATGAATTCTCAAATTTCAAAACGAGGATGTCAAATTTTGGATTTGGATATGGTTAAGGGTTTCAGAAATTGTTAGGGATATAAAATATTTTGGTTTATTCGTTGAATAGTCAGATTCCGACACTTGAGCTAGCTAATCCTTGACCACCATTCCGCACTGAAGCAGTATAGTGGATATTCTAGCCTCTATTGGAAGACACCTATATTAGTACTGACTGTTTGGCTTCACTGTTTCACATACTCTCTTTCAAATTCCTTGGCTATGTTCCGCTTCTGAGTACGGGTTTTATCGCAATCAGGAGGTATATAAAAATAAATACACACTGGATTTGTTCCAGTAAGGTCCGAAGCAGAATTGGAAATTTAATTTATAATTTCAGTAAAGCCAGTAAAATTGTATCTTTGGGTGTAGATGTTGAAAATGTTATATAATTTAGTAATATACTTCTGGAATAGTTGAGATTTGTTCTCTATGGAATTAAGTTTCCGAGCTCGCGGTAGACGGAGCCGTAAGAAGCCTGCCGACAAACTTTTGAAAGCCGACTGAATTGAATTAAAGTTATATTTTATGGTACGAAATAAAAAATGTCTTACAATACGATTTAGTTTTGATAGACTGGCCAAGATAAATCTTTAAGCAACTTCGATTTATTACTGGCCTACCATTCAGCACGAACTCGAGACAGAATACTCCATCACCTTTCTCCAGTGGGGTTTGGATCTCTTCAGGTACTAAATAATGCTTGGATGCTTTTATATCGCTCGAAGGCCTCCGATATGGCTTGATGATTAGTAACAAACCATAGAAACGAGATCGAAGGACGATAAGGAGTATCTGAAAGCGTAACAAACAGAGCAACTCACAAGCGGTCTGTGATGCGCATGCGGCGGCGTATCATCAGTGCTTCTGTCAATGTCCGGGTTGGATGGGCAGATCATATCCAGGGGCTCGTTCTTGACTTCATCCATCAGCCGGGGGGACGGCGAAGAGCTGCTGTTCGAGATTCCGTTCCCATTCCCCTCGGTGTGAGAGCGGTTGTTGGTGATCGAGTGGTTCTTGGTGGAGAAGTCGTGAATCTGCGGCTGGTCGTTGTTGTTGTCGTGGCGGGCGCGCTTGATGACGTCGGGGGAATTGTCGGCGGAGCGGCTCATGCGGCGCGGGGGGATGGGGATGCGGCGCATGATCGGCGGCGGGTGATTGAGGAGGGCATCCTCCAACTTCTCGTTGTAGCTCGGCGTGTGGGGGGTGTGGGGAGTGTGCGGGGTGTGCACAGGGTGCGGGGGCGTGTGCGGGGACGACGCGGCTGCGGCGGCCGCGCGAGCCATGCCCTGCACCAGCGGCTGTGGAGACAACTTGTTGTTAGGATTGTAATGGCGTTTTTAAATAAGATTTTTTTACTTTTTAATGCTTTAAGCTGTTAAACAAACGTGTCACCTGATGTAATATCATTGTTCAGGGACATTAGCAACACGAGGCTGAGATGTCACTTACGCGTTGCCTGCCAGGAAGGTAGTGATAGACCGCGGGGGAGACTTCTTATTTTACCCGAAAGAGCATCTATCATGCTTTTTGTCTTACTAATATCCAATGGCTATACTGTTTACATCGTCTACGTCTTCATCTGCTATTATCGTAAACGCGGAAAATTGTGAACTGATCTTTTTTACTCGTTCACAAAAAAAGTACAGAACGGATCTGAATGAAATTTGATAGAGGAATACATTATAGATTGGCAAAACATATATACTATTTCATCGACGTTACATCGAGACGAAGCCGCGGGCGGGACCAAGTTGCTAGATGTGGTGGTATTTTGCGTAGATGTGGTTCAAATAGACTCAAGGCGATGTCTAGGTTTATTAATGTAAGTCAAGGTGGGGCATACGTTTGTTCAGGTGTTTCGAACCATGGAGAAGCGTTGCGAAAAATTTTAACGTTTCGTTTCCTCGTGTTGACTCAACAAACGTCACTGCATTTTAAATAGCCAATGTAATGTCATCTAGTGACATTACATGGACGAAGTTGCGGTCGTAACATAATATCTTCTAGATTGGAACATTTTAGTTCGACATACTGAAAGGAAAGATCTGGACAGCCAAAAAAAATATAGATTTTGAGTGAGATGAATAATAAGGGAGAGAATGAGAGGAGTTGATAGGGAAGAATGGAGGCCAAAATCCTATTGCAACCCCAAATATAAATGGAACCAGAGCAGTATGACTCTTCGTCAACCTGGACTGCATACTACAGGATTCTTGGAGACAGGTAAATGGATGGACACGTGGATGTTTTTGGTTATTGGCGTGATTTGTGCCACTCGCAACAAAATATGTACTAGTGTGAAAAAATTTGTGTGATGATATTAAGTAGCCTATAAGTATATATATATATAGTATATATATATATATATATAGTATATGTATATATAGTATATAATTAAGTAGTCAAACACTACTTCAAAAATGTATGGTACAGAAAAATACGGCGTTTATATATTCCCATACATTTTTTTGACCTAGCTTTACGTGAACGATGTCAGAATGTATCCCGTCCAGTAGTCTTTGAGTGAAGAAGTGACATCCATCCATCCATTAATAGGATACATATAAGAGAAAGCTATAAATTATCGTAGCTTTTGCTTTAACAAAAATAGCGTTTAATTTGTATAACCTTTTTTTTTACCTTATATAAGTTAGCGCTTGACAACGATCCCACCTGATGGTAAGTGACAATGAAGTCTTCGATGGTAAAGCACATTAACTTAGTAGAAGCCTATTCACTCTTGTCTTGAAGACATTCACATTATAATCGAACGGAAATACCGAAGCGGGAAACTTATTCCAATCCTTCGCGATTTGGATGATAAAAGACAAAACGCGTCGTTCGTACAGGCGGGATGTTTACCTTGAGACATCCATTATATTAGCACGGGTGTTTTTAATTCTAATCAATAGATATCAACTCAATGTGATTAGAATGCACTTGCAGTTATCTAAAATCTGTAGCAAAGCGGCTACACAAACAGACATTATGATTATCGATCTTGCCCGGTGCATTCAACTGAGTAGACGTGTATCTGGTTATTCGCTAAATAATTAAAAATAGTCATTTGATTATCTAA
>DWJZ01005270.1:0-14265 GCA_018249125.1 Asbolis capucinus | reverse complement strand
ATGTTAGTAACTTGGGCTACTTTTATCTTAGAATTCTGTTATGTTAGTAACTTGGGCTACTTTTATCTTAGAATTCTGTTATGTTAGTAACTTGGGCTACTTTTATCTTAGAATTCTATTATGTTAGAATATGAACAATAACGTTTTTGTTAAATTCCACACGGACGGTGTCGTGGGCACAGCTAGTGTAATATGAAACCAAGCTTAACAAAATACAGCGCGCTTCAACCCGTAAAGACGCAAAGAGTCACCAACACACAGACAAAAATAAAAAAAAATGTTCACAACGCAAACTTTTCAATTAAACTCCAGCAATGTCTTATGATAATATTGACATGATGTTCAGTAATGATGATGACGACTGTAGGAAGCAGATGACGAGACATCAATGTACTGCATCACTTGCGGGCACGAGATCCACTCGCGCACGGCGGTGAAGCACATGGAGAAGTGTTTCATAAAGTACGAGGCGCAGGCGTCGTTCGGCAGCAGACACCGCACGCGCATCGACGGACAGAGCATGTTCTGTGATTACTACAACCCCATCAATGGCACTTATTGTAAGCGGTTGCGGGTGAGTTGAGATTTATATGGGAGGTCCTGGGTTCGACGCGCACCTCTTATTTTTGAAATTGATTATCAAATGCTACGGTGAACATTGAGGGGAAACCTGCATTTCTGAGAGTTCTCCATCAAGTTCACAAAGGTGCGTGATGTGTACCAATCCGCGCTTGACTGACGTGGTGGACTGTGTTGTATCCCTCACATTGTGAAAGGAGATTTGAACCTAGTAGTGGGACAGTTATGGGTTGCAATGATGTATATCAAATTCACGTCAAACCATTTTTCTTTTTCAAATAATCATCCAATTTATAAACTTTTCTCTTTGGAAATCAAGTTTCATTCTTTTTCCTAATTCTAGAAGTTTTTTTGATATCAGCCTATGATTGGCTCACTGCTAAGTGTTAAGTAGGGGTCTAGCGGTCTCTTCTAACAAGTAAGGAGGGCGACAGCATACTTCTGCAGAAGAGAAGTCTAAGAAACTCATTCCATAAAATATACAATATAATCCATGAATTCTAAAAGTACATTATATCCATTAGGTGATGTGCCCGGAGCATTTCAAAGATCCCAAAGTGAGCGACACAGACGTGTGTGGCTGTCCGCTGGTGAAGAATGTATTTGAGCCAACTGGAGAGTTCTGCAGGGCTCCGAAGAAGTCCTGCCTCAAGCACTACCAGTGGGAGAAACTGCGGAGAGCAGAGATTGATATGGAGCGAGTGAGGCAGTGGCTGAGGCTGGACGAGCTGGTGGAACAGGAGCGGAATATCAGGCTTGCTATGGCTTCTAGGTATGATTGTCATTTTGATAATTCTGAACATAAAGGGTGCTACCGAAACTATTACGATTTTGCTGTCTGTCCATTTGTTACAAAGCATGTATCTCTTGAACTGGTGGTACAGGATTTAGGTTTATAGTAGATATAAAGTTCCTCACCACGTCTATCTGTTCGCGATAAATTCAAAATCTACCGAACACACTTTCATGCGGTTGTCACCAGAATACAGCGATTCCGTAGCGAGTTTTTAGTTTAGTTTGTTAAGGTGTTGTGTGAACGGTTTTGAATATCTGACAATTGGTGAGAATTCGGTAAAATCCATAATAATTTGGGCGAAGCTGTCGGCCCTTGTAAATTACATGTTGCAATGTAACTTTGCACACATATAAATTTGCAATGTTGTACGAATTTAACTTGGGTTGCTCTAAAAACGACGAAATCAAACCAACTGTCAGATATGTAGAAAAACAATATAAAATATCCTATTATTTCCACAGGGCTGGTGTATTAGGGCTGATGCTGCATTCCACGTATAACCATGAAGTTATGGAGCGGATTACTAAAGTCAATGAGAATGGAAAACTGAAGGAAACTTCCTGACAGCGGAGGAAGAAACTTGTGCAAGCTGATGGGAAGTCTTCTATGAAAACAAACAAAACTTAAAGATATGTGCATTGTTTGAAAAAAACTGCTCCGAATGTCAATATAATAAATATAATATGTGTGGTTTTTGTACTGAGTATTTAATTATATGTATTGATAAATATCCGTTTTGCAAATAAAAAATGTTGAACTGGTTGTACTATAAGAGATTCACAGTTCTAATATTATTATACATGTAAGAAATTCTGAGTATCATTGATGGAAACATAGTACTAAAATATGTAAATAATAATAAAGTTTATGATACAAAATTTTAATTTGACTCCTACTTATAGCAGCCTAATGTTACTTGATGGATGAATGTATGGATGGTTGGATGGTTGGGTAGATGGACGATTGTTTGTTACTCCTTAACCCAACTACTAAATAAATGGATTTAAATGATTTTTAGCTCAGACGAAGATTCTAGTTTAGAATTACATAGGCTACTTTTTATCAACGTACCTACCACGCGGGCGAAGTCGCGAAGGAAATGTAGTTAAATTATACAACAGCTAATTTCCACATCGAAGTCGTTTCTGTCTGATTTGAATAACCACGTCACTGTTGTAGTTTGGGATGTGTATATATTTAGAAATTCCAATTTTGTTTCATGTATTTTCAATACACTTAATGGTCGTATTTTTTTACGTTTGAGAAACGTGCCATAATAAAGTGGAGTGGATAAACCAGCGAAAGAAACTCTTCAGTAGATTTTTTTCAAACGATACAGATTTACAATCGAACTTAAGCGGGACCGGCTGGAGATGTGTATTCTTTCCAATCATCCTTGTCATTAACACTAATATCCTTCTTTTATAAGGCGTGTTTTAATTTTTTTTATTAATATATCTATCTATACTATGGGTAAGCCGAGAACAGTCTGGCATGGTGCATAGCCGGCTGGTATCGACGGTTTTCGTCGATATTTCCTAAGACAAGAGCAGCTATGTTATCGTCCGCATTCTTATTACAGAAGCCAATTGTGAAAAAGGATTGAAGGAGAAATTTTATTGCGTTGACGCCGAGGAAATGGCGTAACGAAACGTTGGCATGACTAGGAATATAGTAGATATCGCCTCCCATAGAACTGTGACCCAAAATACAGTCCACACGAATATACACTATACATCTTCGTTGAATTACCAAAGAAATAAAAAAATATATATTCTTTGTTCAAGTTAATAGAATGATCGCACGATGTGCGATACTCCGAGCAAATTTATGAAATTAGCCTTATCGGGATCTTTTCGTACATCAAGTAGTCAATGGTTCTAAATCTAGAACTTAAAAATATTATATTTAATGAATAAAATTCAATCAAAACACAAGTGTATCTCCAAACTCTGAATAAACCAAAAAAGACACTTAATAAAAACAAAAATATTCACATCTAAAACTTTGTTTTTATTTTATAATGGGATTTGACTTTTCCGCTCTGCTCTAATACCAATTAGATAACAATAACAATTCCTTTGAGCGTATTATTTATCATATCAAAACATATTTTGGACTCCCCTCTGGTAAAGCCACGTGCGACCACGTCTAACAGATTTTAATAAATACTCCCCTCGCATCTGTAATTGAAGCGTGTAATTCAGACGACATGTTTTGCTAATCTTTTAATTTGACATGGAAGAATCCATTGTTGAAAATTAGAAGTGGTTAGACTATTGATTTAGACATTTAAGTAATCACTAGAAAATATCCGTACTCAGTCTCGGTTGGGCAGATAGTACTTAGACGGGATTCTTAAAATTATTTCTTTAGCCTTCCTAAAACCATACCGTAGAAGCCCCAATTATGTTACGCATAGTTCGGGAAAGTAGCAAAATTTACCCTTAGTCCAAATGAATTCGCATTCCTAACAATTTGCGTGTTGTTCTATCTACACTGTTTTACACGATCCTTCTCCCCAATTTGCGTTAAGTAATTTTTAGCAACCTAGTGGAAGATTTGGTTAATAACAGTTTTATAACACGTTTTAGTGGTTCTCATTGTAAATAAAGGGTTTACTTAAAGGCAGATAACGTACTACAGTACTTGCCGAAGATTGTTTTACCATGACCTGGTAATTTATTGCAATTTCGGCAAATAGGATACGCTGCCCTACTAGATAGGTACCCAGCTAAAGTTTTTGTAACCCTAGTAAGTGGTAGTATTTGGTACCTTCGGCGCTAATAAAGAGATTATAGTAATAATAATATACTTTATTACACACCAAAAACACTTACAATTTGTCTTTGTATTATTGTATGTTTTTGGTGTATAACACAACTGTAGATACAAAACAGTGAACAAAAGGCGACCTTATCGCTGAGCGCGATTTCTTACGTAGACATTAAAGAGTATCTCCAGTAAGACCACCTTATTTTATTATTCTGTGGTTAGTTTTGATTTCATGGTTTGATTTGAATATAGAATTGTAGGTCTACTTATCTGCAACATTAAATAAAAAACTGTCAAGATGAAATGAAAAATCGCTCTATACATTATATTTCAAAACTGGCTAAGTTACCGACTTCCTAGTTAGCGATTCATGCTATTGTTATGAAATGCACCCCTTCGAGGGTTGTCTGCGGATTTACCTCATGCGCGCCAATTTTACGTCAAAAGTGACAAATATCACGCGTTATCCGGAACGAATACGCCATCTGGCGGGTCACGCCTATCACCGCAATGCGATGACGTAATCAATAACAGATTAGCTGATGCGTTTACAATGAGAATGGTTTGCAGGTGCACTGATTAATTATGGTTGCACTAACCTATTTATATCTATAACGATAGATATATGTAATTAATATGTAGTTCTGTATTAAGATCCCATGTACGAAAGTTGTTTTCTGTTTTAATAACGTACAATACTAATAGGATTGTCGTAAAAACACTATCACGTTAAATATTATAGTATATGTTGCGAGTAAAAACCTGTTCATATATAACAACAGCCGGGCATAGAATCTTAAGAGGGTTTTCGCGTTTTAATATCGTAAACTACCAACCCTACAGAAAAATGTGAGTCGTTATCAGTGCCAAATTCAATGGTCGATATTAAAACAGGAATGTTAAGAAAATGATACATTGTGTGCATAAAAGAAAATATAATAAAAAACAAGCCTAAATGGTTCTTTAGACTATTAAGTAGTTTGGAAATAGGACAGCTATAAATGTTTTTTTTTTAATTAATCATAGTGATGAACATCTTTTTTATGGAAACGCTATTGGTATTCGTCCACATATTATAGTATATTTCATTTGTTGAAATATAATTTTAACCTGGTGTAGGCCTTTCTTACTTGGAATTCTTTATAGGTATATGGGAGATATTTTAGAACTTTCACTCTTGACAGAGTGTACGTGGTTGAAGATGTTGCATTTTCTTGGATTTCCCCTGCATTTGCTGTGATCTTTTTTTATTCTGTAAATTAGAGATTGATCTCTATATCCATGAAAACTTGTTAATTTTTCATGGATATAGAGAAATAAATCATCCCCATTTTACCCTTTCAGGAGGAACCCCAAATTTTAAGATATAATTTTCTTGTCATTATAGATATTTAGATAAGTATATTTATATCACTCAGCGTTCTAGCTAGAGTACTGACGGACAGATGGATAGTCCAAGTACAGATTTGTGGACTTCACAATCTATTGAGAACTTTATGGAGAACTCTCAGGAGTACAGGTTTCCTCACGATATTTTTCTTCACCATTTCACCTGAAAATCATTTTCTAATGCAAATAACTCGCTTGAGGTGCGCGCCGTAGTATTTGAAATCCGTTTCTAGAGACCAATATTTAAAGTAATCATCGCCTATCACACTTTTTGTTCGTTACGGGTATTCACGATTTATGTTTTATTTCATATTGTATAAATTGTTACAATTTTCAGTAACGAGGAGATTAAAAGCGAAATTTCTTCCAAATTTAGTCTTAGAGTCTGGCCTGGTTAATACATCCCGCCCATCGCACCCGCTGCAGCCAATCAGGAATTACCACCCTCTGACCTCCCCTAAATCTGCCAATAGGGATGGAGAAATCTGTTGTCGCTACATTTAGGGTAGCTGCAGCATCCCTTCACAGGAAAATGGACCAACGCTCCGTTACATTGAATAGAATTTTAGATGAGCTCCAAAATTAATAAAACCGTCCATATTTTGGCATCACATGTAAGTTACATTTCGATTTAGTTGAATGTGACACTCCGAGTCTTTTGGACAGGGAGTCTAAGCTAAGGTACTAATCCCGGTTACAAAAGTGAAGAGCTAGTGCTCAAGAGTGTTTCTTGTGTGAAGTGTGAGCACCAGGTCTCAAGATTCATTTCCCGCTGATGTCCTTCGGCAGCGAGACGCCGCACGTTTGGAGCAGCTCAGTAAGTCTGCTTTTATTCAGTAGTCATGTCAGTTTTTATGCCACTCGAAGCCGACATGACTTAACGACTATTATCGAACAACAACAACCAAGACGGATTTACGAACATGGCCTTCTCCAATAGTCTTAAAAATCTACATTTTGTCACAATCACTAGAGGAATTGTGATTACCCAAACTTTACGTGAATTTTTGCGACGACGTCCACAGTTACACTAACTTACATACATTTAATAAATAAATAATAATAATAATAAATATTTTTGGACAACTCACACACGGCCATCTGACCCCAAACTAAGCGTCAGCTTGTGCTATGGTGATCAGATAACTGATAAACATACATACATATATACTTTTAAATATATACTTAAATAGATATTTACTTTTAAATACATACTGGAATTATTGAAAGCATAAAATGACTTTAATACTGTCTTATCTTAAAACATGGGTATTAGTGACAAACTTAAGTTTGACACGCTTCACGTCTGTCAAGTGTCACCTGTCAAAAGTTTCGTCTCGCCGCGTAATTCGCCGTAATCATAATCTGGGTAACTGGGTCAAAATATCGCCAGTAACTTTAATTACCCGTTACATCTGAAAGGACCATAAAGTACTTAAATGTAATTAATTCTATATATAGTACTTCGGTGATTATTTCGCCAATTACTTGTGTAGTTTTAAACTTGCCCACTGTTGATGCAATTTCATTTAATATTATAAGATCACTGATGTATGTCTGTCTGTAGTTTATGCAGCAGTATGTATTCGTAGTGTCATGTTCCTACAGAGATTGGCTTCAAACTATCATTGACCCAGTACTGAGCACGGATCTCTCCGCATACTGAGGAGGCCTAGATCATACTCCACTAAGCTGGTCCAATGCGGATCAGTGCAGTGGTTAGTGGCCAACCCAAGTGTCTAATGTTTTTAGGCCACCCGAAGGCCTCCGACATAGCATAACGATTGCTATCTAATTCGGCTTCACGTGCCCTCCGAAGCACGGACGCGTTCATGAAATTTTTGCCACTAGTATTCACCCATCTTCCTACCGACAGCGCTCGCTATTTCTTAGCTTTTTGGATGGCTTGCAATCGAAACAAGCCGCCGGGTAATAAACGAGTACTGAGTTTAAAAATACCAAATAAATTTTCAAAATTGATTGCTTATAAGAAGTTGATTATCACTTGGTACTGTGAAGGAAACCATCACGAAGAATCCTGCACTCTTAAAGGTTCTTTATTTAGTTCTCAAAGGTGTGTGAAATCCACCAATCCGCACTTAGCCAGCGTGGTGGACTATGGCTTGTACCCCTCACATTTCAGTGGAGACCCGATCCCAGCAGGGGGAAAATTATGGGTTGTAATGATGATGACCTAATTAAATTATTTTTCAGTTTAAAATTTTAATTACGAATAATTGACACATTTTATTTATTGAAAACCAATTAAATCGACATGTTGTTCGGTAACAGTATAAAACATTATGTAGACTGAAGTTCCATTTTCAAATAATTGTAACATATTTCACTGACAACTCCTTGTCAATGTTAAAACGTCTTGTCATCCTTCATGATATAGTTCCGAGTTAATAAAACAAAAGGCACCTAGTAAATGATGTATCCCCCTTGATAAATATTAAAATCACTATCGATCGCACTTCGCGCACTCCTTCATTCTAACCAACCTCACCGCCACTTCCACTGGTGTTTCACTATACACCGTATATATTACGTACCCACATGAATCTATAAATAATATCTTTTCTACCTTCATTGCAAATTTGCCTCGTTTCAAACGTTGGTATCTTATGGTGGCCTGGTAATCACCAATAACATCTAAAACACACGTAACCCAGAAACAAACATTTATTCCACTAAATACCTGCTCCGACCGGGAATCAAACCCGGGATTCATCGCTTCACAGGCAATGACTAAACTAGTTCTTAGCAGAAATATTTTAAAGTTATCGATAGTTTTTACGAAAATATAGTGATTCACTAACAAGTTGATCACCTAACAGGTGGAAGATGATCAGCATCACCCACTGTCACCACAAAGGCATCACCGATATGTTACAGCTCATGAAAAAGAATAGAAAGCAAGTACGTAATCGTTTCCCATCTTTTTTTTACTTTCTATAAACTAATGCTGGACCACTAGCGCATTAATTTGGTAATAGCCTATTCAATCTTGAATTGATGACACTTAAATTGTAATCGAAAGAAAACACTGACGCTGTCAACTTATTCCAGTAATTCACGTAGGTATGATGAAAGAGGACGCAAAGCGCGACGTTCATGCTGACGGAATGTCTCCGAAGAAGGGATGGATACGGGACGTGTGTCGAGTTATCCATAATGGCCCTAGTGATTTTAAAACTCAAATCTCACGCTTATACCAATCTATCTTCCAAATTATTAGTTTACCATAACATGTCCACCATAAAAAGAAAATAATGTTTGACTATGAATATGCTTATCAACTCATTCAACATCTTCCATAAGAAATTTCTTTTCCAATTTTCTTCACAACGACCAATATGGCTGTTTAAGTTGAGGGTCTGCCAACACTTTACCGTTCTGAATCGCAGGATACGAAACACATTTTATTAGTAATTTTCAGGCTCTACCAATTTTTTACGTTGTTCTTTACTTGCGTCAATTTTATTACAACTTCGTAAGTCGGGATCCTTAATAATAAATGCGGTTTTACTACGGTTTGTAACGAGGAATGTTTTGGCCAAATATTGCCGTACTAACTTTTATCTGGCATCCTACAAGAACAAACCCGTTTCTTGGGCTCAAAAGATGCTTCTGCTGAAAAGAAAAGACATTTAGATTGCTTGATGCCTATCTTTTATTAACATGCGATATTTTAAATGTGAATGAGATATAAGACAAAACATATTTAAATGTGATTTACAACATTATTTCTCATGAATAAGGCCCAAATTTTATACTTCGGTGGATCCTAGCAAATTAAAACACCAAATTTCATAGGTCAGACGTCCGAATTGGTACCAAAAAGTCAGGCAACATCCTAAAACGCATTAGGGATCTAGGTTAACGATGTGCAGTGTTTACTCTAAACGGTGTTGTATACTTAACATAAACCTCGTTTACCCGTATCGTGCTGTTTGCATACCTAAGTGGTGCTTAGCGATACGGTAACACGATCTTTAGGTGTCATTTCTACCAGTTCAATTCACAGTTGTGTTTGATCAGCACTGTGTGAACGAAAGCGTTCATTATTACTACGACCTATTAAGCTAACGCTATTAAGACGACATTCATATATCCTGTGCAAAGACATTATCTAAGTGCGCATGGGGAAATGGAGAGGCGAGAAATTGGGATATTTCTCCGTTGTTTAAGCGTTTATGGGTGATGTTCCTGGAATAGTAAAGCCAATCTCACGTAGACCAGGTCAGAGGTGGCAGAAGCTGCTATCTGACGATTTCGAGTAAAATTATATTATCCATTTCTATTATTGGAAGTTAATATTTTTCGTAAAGCTTACCTGGCTACCAGCCACTAGCTACCACACACTTACTTGAGTCCCCCGTATATAGTATTGTTGATCGAAGTTAACAATCTTTTCCCGGTATTTTTTTCTTGGCTAACAACATAAAGGCCTTTAGTTATGCCCTAATCTGACCACTCACCATCATGCTCGTTTGTTAGTTATTTAAAACTTGAGTAATTACTGACCAATGCAGGTAACGACTGAGGAGAGGGAGGCGGCACCGGCAAAATGAAGCGTGATGATTGGTCGATTCAAAAAGCGTCATACCATTAAACGTAACAATTGGTCTGTCTCTAAACGCCGAT
Organism: Asbolis capucinus; assembly: GCA_018249125.1. NCBI lineage: Eukaryota > Metazoa > Arthropoda > Insecta > Lepidoptera > Hesperiidae > Asbolis > Asbolis capucinus. Next base: position 4,076 of record DWJZ01005270.1, on the reverse strand, counting down.
GTAAGATTGATTCGACTGATTGTGTTGACGTTCATCACCCAAGGGTCAGTTATTGTTGCCACAACTGAATCCGTTACCTATAAAATCTCCCTATTACACTGATTCTCGTCAAATAGACCTGGTTTGGTTTAACTATATATTTTATATTTATTCTATATATTTCAAATGTAGTCCAGCAACATTTGTTTACATCACCCTTTAATATATTATTATTATATTCATGAAACTCTCCAACGTTCTGCCACGCCGTCGACTCCGGTTCGTCAACAAGTAATACAGATATGCACCTACAGCTGTATCCCGTGCGAGTGGCAAACTTTAAACGAGTTTTAGTTGCTAAAGGCTATCCATCTTCAGAGTCCTTGGGACATGTGTCGTCGTAAAATGGATTACGTTCATGTTCATTACCGTAAGGGGAGTGTGATTGCCGTGTATTTAGATATATTCGTAGATACACGTGTATTTAAGTATCATTAGGCTTTGAAATCCGTAGCTGTTCCGCTGCTAGTCTCGAGTTTTCTCTTATAAAGTGAGTCGATCATCGAATGATCAGAACGACTCATGTATTGGTCTATTTTTTTGGGAAGTACATCTTACTAAATTTAACCCACTAACTTTGGGGAGCTTATTCTAAAGTACAAAATCATATTTAAAATACTCCTTAAATCTCCTGCTAAAGACTCTTTTCTCTAATCCTTGAATGAGCGAGAATACCACTAGTCTCAAGTACTAAATTATTGGTAAGTAATATACGAGTGAGTGTGCCATTTGGAAAGCCAATTCAAGATTTGCTTTAATCCAATTTTCGAGTTTTTTATTTGGGTAAGACGGGAGTGTAGTGATGTACTATGTGCAGGGAGTAGATAAGCGCTATGAAAGAGGCAGGCACCGTTACTGCGTTATTACTGCCTCTTTTGATGGCCGATTTTAAGCTACATCAATCGTCATAAAACTTCGAAATTTTCAGAACATTTGTACATATTTTGGGCGAACGTAGGCACAGTCGTAAATATCAATATGAAACCGCTAATAGTTTCTGTTAGTCAGCTGAGGCAGCGTAGGCGACACGTAGGAATCTATCAATCATTCATTCTTGTCACTGGTCACGTCACGCTATGACACGGGAATTCCGAAAGCCCACTTTAACCCACGTGATCCAATTCGAGTGGCTATTTTCGACAATTCAATTCACTAGTAGCCGCTTTTGGAAAGAAAATGTTTATTTTTGGCATTTGGCACGAACTTGGTATTAAATTGAGAGACAGTACAATCTGTTTTACTTATAGATATTATGTAAGCTTATTTGTGTAAGCTTCTTCGATTCTTTTGTTGAGTCCACGTTTTCGCTCTTGTATAATGAAGTCATCACCACTTGAAAGCTCAAACAAAGGCCACATTAGTAGGAGTGGGTCACGTTGTTTCATATGTCTCAGAAATTATTATGACGGGCGGTGTGCAGGTTACCCTGGGAGGAAATTCTATTTCACAACAACTACAAGACTCAAGAATCCCCAAGATATAATGAAATAATTTCATATGTAAATATTGTCGGTGTAAACCAGCAAAACATGCTGATTTAGTATAGTTTCAAAATCTAGGACCACATCGTCCTTTACCATCAGGTGGGATAGTGGACGAATTTATAGAAAGTAAAAAGAGAATTCCAACAACTAAGACGTAATGATCTGTTTGTTTTAATTCATTCAAAGCAGAAGAGATGAGAGTTTTTGGTCAATTCAACACAGATTTCAAGTCCACAAGTAAATCGTATTATCGATTCAATACAATTACGGTCGTAGAATTAGGTCAGATGGAGACCAGAAGAAAGAATTTTATATCTCCACAGTCGTAGCAATTTTCGACTACGTTGCATAGTTGGTAGTGACACCGCTTACGAAGCAAGATCGAAGGGGTTCCGGGTTAAATATATGTTCCAGGGGCGTGATAGATAACTATCTGTTCTCAATACATATTATCTGTCACCAGAGACAGTGAATCTTAGTTAAGTACGAGTGCACATTGTTTAACAAATTGCGTGCCACCATGTTTCCCGAGGTAACGTGGACACCGTGTCCCTGTTATCCCTGTTAGATACCACAAACGAGATTTTTTAAGGGAAATGCTTGAACTTCCCGTCCGAATGAGGTACTCACAAAAAATTTGCTTGATACTTGAGTCATGAAAACAATTATCGGGACCCTGATTAAGACCTATAAAACTTCGCCGTAATTTTACCACCTGAATAACGTTCATGTATGTCATAGAAAGCAGACCTCACCAGTTTTAGCAGACTTTGAACTACATATCTCATGATCTACTAAAACTCTGAATCATCCAGCACACAAAAAGTATTGCTTTCTTTTGAAAAAATTCTATTAGTGAGGAGTATGTCAGTAAATGACGAGTTGCACCACAGAGGGTTGCCTACACCGTGCCTACGCAGCGTGACTCGTAAGTGACACGTCAAAGCGAGCACAGAGTACATTTGCATACGCCCTCTCAAATATTTGAGCTGGAAATATTCGGATCACGATAATTGTTGTATTAACATATCAATTGACGGACTCGCTCCAGTCAGCCCGATAGCTAATGGAAACTCGCACACGCATAGATCCAAAATGCATTGGTGTCTATGAACACATTTGAAATGAAATTCGTCTTAAGAACCAACATTTGACGTAACGGAAGTTCCATAAGCTTTAATTTTTTAACCAGGCAAAGGCTGGGCTCTTTTGTTGATACTAAATGATCAAAGAATCCTAGGTCTGAAAAATGGGTGTGCTGAAGTATGCCTCTTCAGTTGCCTTTAACGCATTAATAGCCAACTACTGAGTACAGACCTGTCTTCTTCACTGAAGATGGCATCATACTCCACCTCCCGAGCCGCCAACAAGCCTTGACGATTGCTATTTAACTATAACAACAGGGACAAACTACTTTATGTACCCTCCGAAACCCGGAAGAACTCATGTAAATTTTGTCACTAGATATTGGGACACCAATCTTTCTACCAACCGTACCCACTGTTTCTTAACGTTTCCGATCACTTATCTAAGAGCGCTTTGGCACCTCTTCAGTTATATATAAAGAATATCATATAAAATCATGAGGCCTTCCGTGACGTACCCTACGTCAAGCCGTCTGTCCCGGTGGTTATCGTTAAATAACAGTTATTAAACCATGCCAAAGTCCTTGGGGCGCTATAAAAATCTTCCGACGCTTGAATTGGTCACTAAATTATCAAACAAACCGCATTCAAGCAACGTGTACTCTTTGCCTCCTGAGATAAATGAAGACTAATCATAAAGCCAATTTAGCCAATTTCATTACAATAGACACTTTAATAAAGAAATCTGCAACAACTTTCACACGCTTTCTCATACCATGGATGCAATAACACCATATCTCACCATCTTGTTTTACAACTGCCATATGAGTAAACAAATTGATATAAAATACATGTATGAAACCAGACACTTCTTAGTTCTATAATTACGGTTGTGATATGGTCGACACATGATACAGTAATGTCTGTTTCGGCTTATTTGTCTCGTAATATGATATGTACACGCATAATCTGTTACGTATGCTGTCAATAGTTGAGGTAAGATTTCAATGGGTTATCAATGGAAAATGATCTACCTTTTTAATGTAGAGTCAGCTAATGCTTGAAATCGGTCCCAGGTGATGGAAAGTGGCGATGATGTCTAAGATGGACACGCGTAATGAAAGACGAAAACCGCGTCGTTCGGACTGGCGGGATGTTCAGGACGTAAGGATGTACGGCAGGAAGTAAGGCAGTACGCCGGGTTGTTCGATGGCTGAAGGGAGAGGGAGTAACGTCAAACAAGTCCTGTGCACACCAAAGTGTACCTTATAGAAAATATTCTACCTACCCTACGAATTACGAAACTGTAAAGTAATACATAAACCCTTAATGATTTACTGAGAACTGGTCCCCCATACCTGAGGAGTTGATAGGAGGAGGAGGTAGTCAACCACGCTGCTCCAAGGAAAATTGGTGCAAAGGTTAGGGACCAATCCAAGTGCCTGCTTTTTTATGTCGCCTACATCAA
>DWJZ01005269.1:0-14266 GCA_018249125.1 Asbolis capucinus | reverse complement strand
AGAAAAGTTTGACCTGGGTGCGAATCGAATCAACGACCTCCGGTTTAGTAGTCAGGTTCACAAACCACTAGACCAATCCTGTTATATCAATCTATACTTCTGTATTAGACACTTCAATCATGTTTTGTTAATATTTTACTAAGTATGTACCTTCAAAAATGATGAAGTAATTTTTTTCTATCCTCCTATTTTCGATAGCAAATAGAAAAATATTATAAGTTATATTCTTTAACGGAAACATCCCCTATCATGAAATCCGAGTCAAGCCCAACGAACCAGATACTAGATATTTATTTATACAAGAACGAGTCATCAAACAAGGAAATATACCTTGATTATTTTTCCCGTTAGATGATATTAGTAAGTTAATGTATAAGGAAAACTGTACGAATATATTTTTTGTGTTACTGTTTTTGTTCGCTTCGCCTTTGACCTTCGTAACAATAATTTTTAATGGGTGTTTAAAGATCATTTATTAAGTAAGATTTTACGTAGACACTTATCTTAAGCTGTGATAACCTGTTTGGACGTTGGTCTATCGAACAGAAGGACCTGGGATCAAATCCTGGACGTTGCACTAATTTTCAATTACGTGCATATTAGAAGTTGATTATCACTTGCTACGGTGAAGGTAAACATCGCGAAGAAACCTGCACTACTGAGAGTTCTCCATACGTGAAGTCCACGAATCCACACTTGGTCAGTGCAGTGGGCTGTGGCCTTAACCCTTCACAATCTGAGAGAAGACCCGAATCCAGTCGTGGGATAGTTTTGGGTAGCAATGAAGATGATAATAAGGTTTGAGCCTTCGATTCACTCCTAAAAATTAATTTGAATATTTGAAAGACGGATGGTAATGTTTAAAGAATTTGTTCTCATAAAGTCTAACGTCACTTTACAAGAATATAATTTAACATAAAGTATTTCTATACAAAATTAATAAAATTGGAGGGTATATTTATAAAATTAGAATAACCGCTTTTTACTAAATGTATTTACGGTATATAAACCAAAATATTTTTTATAAATTTTTTATCTGTTTGTTTGATCTGGCGAAACTCTGAAACGTTGGGCCTATCACCTTCACAGATAGCTGTTGTTATAATGAGTTACTTAGGATACTTTTATTTTTGAATTATTATATTGAATTATAGTAAAGACTGAAAAATAACATTTTTGTTCTCCACGTAGACACGGTACGAGCACAGCTAGTAATATAAACGGTCTCGTGGGCTTTATCCGAGCTCTATAAAGATCAGAGTGAGTTCTTCTGAAGGCAGCAATTATTGGTTTCGCTATCAAACGCTCAGCGATACGATATTACGCTTGACCTGATTGTTCCACTTTGAAACTTCAACCCTCGATCCCTATCTGTCTTGGTTAACTGTATTTATAGAAATGAACAAACTTTTTATAGACTGATAGCCTTGATTGAATTAAGGGTTCCGTAGGATAAATGTATTTTTATGTGAAAAGTAATAAAATAAAATAAGGAGGCAAATGAACAGAGGGGTCACCTGATGGTGAGCAATCATAGCCGCCCTTGGACATTAATACTCGTTCCACTTGACTGAGGTATTACTAATACGTTGCCTGCCAGGAAGGAGGTAGTAGACCCACATACGTGGGGAAGAGAAAGAAAAGCGGAACAAGGAAAGCGGCACATAGCTAACGACCCGCATAGTATACGTGGGAAAGAGAAAGAAACAAGGGAAGCGGCACATAGCTAACGACCCGCATACGCGGGAAAGAGAAAGAAACAAGGGAAGCGACACATAGCTAACGACCCGCATACGCGGGAAAGAGAAAGAAACAAGGGAAGCGGCACATAACTAACGCAACTGGGATTAATACCGACAGCAACTGACCCCAGATAAACCAACAATATACCACTTCAAGATGGTTGATAGAAGAAGAATGGGGAGGTGGTTGGATGAAGGACAGAAAGAGGAGAAAGATATTGATTGGCGGTTCAATTAAATTTAGAAGTTCTTTTTACTAAAAGTCAAAATATTTTATTTCGTTGTAAGAACATTCAGCTCACTTAATGATAGTCAGAAGATTACATACGCAATATTCATACATTCTTATTAATTAATTATTGGGTCTTTATATTTTAGTGTTTGTAGCCTAATTTGTAACCTGCCTGTTACAGCTAAGCTAAGCTATCCTTACTAATTTAAATTGTGTAGTGAGGTATACATGGGTAATGAGGGCTGGATGGGGCAGCTGGAAGAAGCAGCTACTCCCACACTGGAATTCAGAATGGTAGACCCATATTTTACATAATGTTATGCTTTCAATCCAAAAAAATATGTAGCTGACCTCGTGGATTCTTCGCCGTCAATTCGCACTGGAGCAGCGTGGTGGACTATGCTCTAGGCCTCCTCAGTGGAAAACTCTGTTACCAGTAAACGATTGATATACCAAATAAGCTCGCTGGCATTCAAATGAAGGCCGGTCTCCGCATTGTTCAACAAGAATGTCATTTGAGTAAACCAGCGGAAGGTATAAGCACATGATGGAATTTGCTTTGCTAACTTGTAAGTTAGTCTGTTTATTTCGTCCTAGGAGTTTACTGCTATTTACTGATACTTAAAAATTACTTCACGATGCTTAAAAGTAGGTGTTTCCGTTCGATTACAATGTAAATGTCTTCAACAGTGGTCACTCTTATTTTGTCACCCGTACCGCGAAGGTCTGGAGTAAGTTGTCCGGGTCGGTGTTTCCGTTCGATTAAAAGTCAAGAGTAAGTAGGCTTTTACTAAGTTAGTGCGCTTCACTATCGATGACTTCATCACCACTCACCATCAGGTGCGATCGCAGTCAAGCGCTAACTTATTTACGTTAAAAAAAAAAATTTTACACCCAGACACACGGAACAACCATTCCTGTTCATCAAAGAAAAAATGTCCTGGGTGGGACTCGAACCCACGACCTTCGGCGTAGCTTCAGGTTCACTAACCACAAAACCAACAGACCTGTCGAAACATGAATACTTACTGCAAATATGAAACACTATTCTTTGTCCTTCTTCATTATTTTCTTTAAAATATTTCATTACAGTTACGCCCTTATTCCCGCCCTTACACGCCTTTCGTAGTAAAATGGTAACTTATTTATGGTAAATAAAAGTAAAAAGTATGATTATTTTAACGTCATTGCAGCTCATGAATATCCAACGCCTGGACTCTGGTCTTTCACAATATTAGGGGTATAGGGCACAGTCTTCCACGCTGGCCAAGCGCGGATTGGTTAACCTCACCCATCTTTGAGAACTTTATGGAGAACTTTCAGGAGTGCAGTATCTGACGATGTTTTCCGTCACTGAGGAAAGTGATTATAAACTGCTGGTACTCGCATAACTTTGAAAATTAGAGGTGTCGGCAGCAGGATTTGAAGCCTGGACCTCTTGTTGTCGCTTTAAATCTAATTCCAAAAATAAGACCTTATCAAACTTCTGTAACACGTAATAAATAATTTACGACAAGCAGTTATCACAATAGTACAATGGAACCGCGATTAAAACAGATTTAACGGCGAACCGTCGATGACGCGCAACCGCTCTCGCGTCCGATTCAAAATGTGCGGCCTAAGATGGCTGCCGTGTGACGTTCCGCCTGAGTGACATTGTCACTCTTTCTAACTTTATGACAGCGTCTGTACGCTGTCAAATATTTAAATCAGTTCACATATAAACAGAGATGACAAGTAATCCCTATGACCCTTAGCTTTATCGAAGCGAAGCAGTTAAAAGTAAAGTAAGTGAAGCAGAAGTTAGCAGAATAGGTCATATATTACATTTAACTATACTACTAGCTAACGACGACCGCTTAGCACTCAATAGGAGGAGTTTCTAACTCGCAGCAAAGTACTAATAGCACAGCTATCAAATCTTGATCGTTGCTAAGTCACTTTACATGATCTACTGACGGTTTTATACTTTATACATAAAAGGAAACTACGTATGAACTTTCGATGGATAGAAATTTTATATATAAATTAATTAATATATTCGGACAACTCAAACACGGCCAGCTGACCCCAAACTAAGCGTTAGCTTGTGCTATGGTGATCAGAGAACTGATAAACAAACATACATACATACATATTTTTAAATACATACATACTTATAAAGATACTAGAAACTGCTCTTTCTTTGCTTCAGAAGAGTCGTGCAGTGGTTTTGGAGTTGCCATACTAATTATAACCTATTATCCTGTGGGAATGAAATAATTTCCTGGGATGAAACATATCCCATAACCATTCTTGATTTTTAAACTACGACTATGCCAAGTTGTATCCAAATATGTCCGTATGTGGCTTTTGCGTGAAGTTCGAACAGACAAACAGACAATAAATCCAAAATAAAATATTTTGGTCCTCTGCATCAAAATTTAAAAAAAAACTTAATGTATAGAACAGACAGACAGAACAAATGTTCCTGCTTATCACAGAAAAGTTTGACCCGGGTGGAAATCGAACCCACGACCTTCGATGTAGCAATCAGGTTCATCAACCACTAGAACAACCGGCCTGTCACAAATATTTGTGTGTTTCAGAACTCTTTGATCTGACGTGGCAAAAGTATTAATGCTTTGAGCGAATTTTTGACGTCTCGTTATTATTGACTAGAAACAGGCCTCGCTTCGCTTCGGAAGAACCAGTTACAACAAAAAAGTAGTTATTGTGACATTACTGCGACAGTTGACATATGGTAACGCGGACTTATTTGTAGATATTAACGTCTTCTATAAAACTGTAGTTTACTCGCCCTATTATCAATAGTTTAGGCAGCGTATACAATATAAGGATGTGTTGTATTTTTTTACGCGGTTCCGTCCGGACACATTATCGAATCTAATGGTTAAAGAATTTTTCAAATCGGCCCTATAGTTTTGGATTCTTTTGGATTGATATGGATATGAACAGATTGAATATTTATTATAGTTATTATTGACTAGAAATTGCCTTATCTTCTTCTTCTGTCCTATCTTTTAGCTTCGGAAGAAGATAGGATGCAAACTATCCAATATATCTTTTCGTCATATAAGCTACAAACAGGCACAATTGTGTCTAAAGTGGTCCAGTCGTTTCAGAGTAGCCACAGAAATTTTTATCTGTTATCCCATGGGAACAAACCGGTGTTCTGGGATGAAAATAAACGTTGTTCTTACATAAGCTACAAACATGCTAAATTTCATTTGAATTATTCCATTGGTTTCGAAGTTGCCATACTAATTTAAACCTGTAATCCTGCGGGAACAAACATTTTCTGTGTTAAAACCTATCGTGTAACCATTGTCAGATTTAAAATTTTTGATTATGCCAAGTTTCATCTAAATCTGTTCAGTGGTTTTTGCGTGAACCTCGAACAGACAGACGGACAATAAAACCAAAAAACATGTTTTGGTCTCTATACCAATAACATAGCCTCCTTACATTCAAATTTAGTGTACAAAATGGACTATGTTACTATTTTAGTATAAATAACAATCAACTTTGAATTTGGAAAATTTATAGCGTTCATAAAATATGTTCAACTACAGCTAAAAATAAAAACAGGTGTTCTGTTCACCTTCGGGCAAATGATCGGTTTTTAATAATATTTTGATGACAGAGTACAATATATACAAGCGATAATTTTCTTTTTTTTTAGCTTCCCTCCATTATTTCACTTTAATGAACCAACGTCATTATATCACTTAAAAATACCGTATCAACACGTTCTTCGTATTTTATGCTCAAATAATTTGCGTCAACTTTTAATTCTACGTGACTATACTAAATAAATGAAAAACTGTAAACTTCGTTAGTTCCTTGTTAATGTAATTATTTAATTATTCAATATTTATTTTAGAATTAATTAAAACTTGAGTGTTTCTCTTGATAATTAATAAGTAATTATATTTTCATTAAACTCTCCTTAACTCTTAAGTCTCTTTTGAAAGTGAAGAAAAAATTTTCTTTTCATTACAGTGTTCGGTAACTGTCACATTTTTCTTTGAGCCGGAAGGAAAAAGTTACAATTAATGAAACGAATTCAAACTCATAGTAATAAAGTTTGTTAAATTGCATATTTTTTTGTTTTATCCTTAGCGTATTAACTCGTATTTTAAAGCAATACATTTTTTACATGATATTAGTAATATTATTTGACAAAAAGCTACTGACATTCCATATACATGTATTGAGGCGGCGTTGGATACAAACCCCAATTCCATGTTGGTCTACCAGGGTATCGTCAAAGGCGTACAGAAGTAAGCTGCTCAGATTTGTGGAAGGTTCCGAAGCCCCTCTGGCTGGACACTACTAGCTTGACCAGCCATAAAAAGACCCCCTTCTTGCATTGGGGAAGACAGAAAAAAAGAAGTAGAAATAACTTGGTATCAGTAATGACACCAAAGGATCCCTTATACTATAAGGATATACTTCAGGTCTAGGGATAGCTTAATGGTTTGAACATTGGCCTCTTGGACAATATGGGTTGAAATCCTGCGTACACCTTTAGTTTTGAAATTTTCGAATTTTTTTTAAAGCGGTAATCACTTGCTTCGGTAAAAGAAAACTGCTTAAGGAAACTTGTACTCTTGAGAGTTCCCGGAAAGTTGTGTGAAGTCTACCAATCCGAAATTAGTCAGGATGGTGAACTACGGTCTGGACTCCTGACATTGTGAAACAAGTTTCCGATACGCCTCTTACCATTACAAAATTCTAAATCTTAGATTACAAGCAGACGCTGATAAATATTAGAACCGGTGCCAAAATTGGACCATTACTCAAACAAAAAAGTAATTTTGAATCTTAAAAAAAAGTCATGATTTAAAAATATTATAAGAACCTATCCTTATAGGAACCTTTTTTAATAAGACAAATTCGACCACAATCATTTCTGGAATCGAAAAAGGTAAACGGGAATCATACGCAATCTGTAAGAACGCTTCTCATAAATCCAGGTAATGTAGGTATCAATCACATATCGAACCTTCTGGAGAATCGAAAATAGGATGAGATAAAGTTTCTTTGATATTTCCTCAATGTTTTTGTACGTTCCAGAAAACCTTTTTAGTTCATCGTTTGTGTTATGAATCAATCAAACGTATTTGAAATTTTTGTGGAACGGAAATGATTTGGCGACCCTATTAAAATAACTGTGTAACCTAGTTGGCAGTGACTGCGGGAGTCATGGTTTTGATGTGTTTATGACAGATGAATAATTGTTTTTGGGTTATTAGTGATAGTATCCTTGGCATTCGTGAAATAGAGAATTTAGTACACTACACTGGCAACACTAACGAACGATCAATCATAAGTCCTATTCACACAAAACCAGGTTACTCGCCCCAAATGTCCACAAAAGATATAATAGTTCCATTTGAGCATAACATTCCTGAACCGAACGGCTCGACATGACAGAAGTCCGTAATTAGGTGTAGCGGTACCGTCGGGGATAAAGACAGTTCAGAACACTATTTGTTTGAGAGCAAAATACATGACCGAATATTAGTTGCTAGGAGAGACGTATACGCTCACAAGAGTTAGAAGCAATGAAAAAATATGTTTAAAGAAATAGTTAAAAACTGTAACGGGGACTAACAATTATTATAATTATCGGTGTGGCCGCTCGATTATATGAATGTTTTCAAGTTTATAATGAATAGGCTTGTGACGGACAGGCCCTGCCAAAGGAGGGACCCTGATGTGTCACTCTGGGTCGGGTTTATACAATAAAAATAGATTAAATACAAATCCCGCCGATAAATTCCATAATAGTTCAGAAAACGGACAGTACCTGAAGCTCCAGGCGCTGGCTCCTTCAGCCCCCTCGAGATTTTTCACCACACGCGGCACAAATCACCACTCAGACACACGGTAACACAATATTTTAACGGCAAAGGAACGACGGCGATGACGGCGTGAACATGGTCACGACCGGCGCACGAGAGACCATATTCTTCGTTCGGGCGTTATCGGCCGGCAGCCGAGGATGACTGAGCTCGTCCGCGAACCTTTGCATCAGCGAGAAATTTAACTTGCCGACGATTTTGCTATATCATCGTTGCTTATCATCAGGCGGGATTAGGGTCAAGCACTAATTTATTGAATGTAAAAAAAAACTATATTTTCATATTTTATCAAAGAATTTCCTGAACTATTCTTTTACTTTGTTAATAATTTATAACTTATGTAGGGACTTTGTAAAAATTTTACTTTGGTTAAGTGAGCTTTCGACTCCTACGACGAAATAAACAATTTTCATTTCATTTCATTTCACACAACACGACAGAGGCGAAACGGGTGTAAGAGTGATATGAATATTTTTAATGCAATTGAAATAGCCAAACTTGTAGACGTCTGTAATACGAAAACTGTAGCATTAGCAGACGGGCATGCAGCAGCTGCAGTGAATTACAGATTCTGAACACCTTAAAGAAGTTCACTCTAAGCAGGTCACGTGTTGCTATGTAACTCCTACGTGTAGGTTTTCAGTCACTTATTTTATTCTCTCTCTCTTTTCTGTTCTCCAAGATACATATATTTATAAAAACCCTAGTTATTTTACTAGAAAATATTTCACACTAATTCCTTGTGTTAGAGGTGTGCGCAGAGTTTGAAGCCAAGAACCCGGTACAGAAACCAACAGTTAAAATAGTAAAAAATTAAAATTGTTTCAAATTGCTTGAGATAATCATATAAGGAGAAATAGAGGACGTATCGTTCCTGTTCCTTTGTTCGGATAAGTAATTTAAAAGGTCCTCAGTAGATTGTGAACAAATTTACGTGGGCAGAAATTTGAAAGCAATAAGACCGGCATTCGATATTGGTTATGCTAACGTAGGAAAGGATTAATTTCTGTGTAACGAAATATGTAGTTTCAACAGCCTGGAATGGGAAAAATTATGCTTTATGCCTACAAAGCTTTTGATCTCAAAAGTTTTGATAAGTGAGTAGTGGAGAAAATTAGATTTGCTACTTCCATATATAATCTCAGGAACTGCTGGTCCGATTTGAAAAAATATTTCGGTGTTAGATAACACATTTGTCGAGGAAGGCTATAGGCTATATATTATCACGCTAAGACCAATAGGAGCGGAGCACCAATGAAGAATGTTTCAAAATCGGGAGATTTTTTCCTATTGAGAACTTCCGCTGAGTGCGCTGCGTAAACGGTTAAAGTTTCGCAAAAATCATGTATGACAGAAACAAAGTAGCGGGTTGGCTCAAAGTAACTATTCCACGCGGGCGAAGTCGCGGGCGGAAGCTAGTCATACAATATGTAAGCAACTCTTAGTAACGTCCTCAAAGACAGAGAAAAATTTATCTAAATTTTTAAATTATTTACTTCATAACTATTATCCGGGTAAACCGATTTTGATGTGTTTTTCTTTGATTCTGCTTAAATTAAAGCGAAATCTGACGAGTATGTTTTCTTTTTATTAATTGTCGAAATCATTTGAAGTCAGTTTGTTCTGTCAATTGTCTCGCTACTGGGCGGGATCTCTATTCACAATATGACGGGAACAGGCCATACTCCACCGCGGTGGCAATGTACAAATTCTGATAGAAATTATAAGACATTTTTGATTTTCGTTAATGGCGTTCTATTCTGACAAGCCCTTAAACGATTTATTGATATTGTGTTTCGACAAAACGTTAAACAATTTAGTAACATTGATTTTTGACAAAATGATATTTTTTTATTTATTTATAATTTATGCACACTTAAAATAATAAATTTATGTAAATTGTGGATGAGATAGTACATAGGAGTGCTATTAAATAGTGTCGTTATTTTGACAAAACGATACGTGAATTTATGGCGTCGTGTTTTGACAATACTATAAACAACTTTGTGGCGATGTGTTTCGACGAAACGATTAACTACATACATATATCCATTTACTCATGTAAGATTTTAAAGTTAAACTACGCTATATTTGTTAACGCTAGAGAGTACACACGAGTTTGTCGTAATGTGCCTCTTGGGAAATTCACGTAGCACTTCTTTACTATAATGTAAGTTCTTTGAGAGGACATTGGGAGTATACAATTTAATAATTTATTCATACATTAATTAGATTAGATAGTTAAATTTAGATAATCAAATTATAAAAGCATATTTCCCCATTCCAATAAATTTTACAATTTTATATCATTTCAATTATTCTATTTTACATGAAACAAATCAATAAATTTTACAATTTTATAGTGTCGTCAATGACTTATAATAAGTAAATTGCCAAGCTATGACCATTTTATATATAGACTATAGGGTTTATACTTGACTCAAAGAAAAAATGTTTGGCTTTAAAATCATTGGCGGCATGGTATTTGGCTACAGATAACGATGTTATGTCTTTACGCATAAATTTTATTGCCATTTTTTAACGGTACGTTTGTTAGTAAAATATAAGAAGTCGTTCTTTGTAAGTTAGTATTATAAATGCGTATGTTTTAAATATATTGTCTAAGGCTAAATCAACATTAAGTTTATCGGTACAAAATGCTACTTTATCATTAGTGCCTGTAAGAACAACATTGGTCTCTCGAGCAGTTCCTGATTCAAACCACGCTGCGTCCAATTTTAGATTTATCTGCGCATCAGAAATTGATTATGACTTGCTACGGTGAAGGGAAACATCTAGAGAAAACATGTACTCCTGAGAGTACTTCAAAAAGTTCTCAAAGGTGTGTGAAGTCGACTCGGCCAACACCAACCTGGCATTTGGCCAACGTAGTGGACTGTGGACCGTACTCTTCACATTTTATCTGCACCTCCATCATCGAAGAAGTTCTAATATATCGTACAAAATAATTTGTAATTGAATTTTCTTTCTTAATCCAGGATCAAATGAATTTAAAACCGATAAAATTTTATCAAATTATAGCTTATACATGCAGGAGGATTGCAGGTGGAGTGATTTTTGAAGATCAGGAATGCCTGATGGATATAACCTGATCAGTAAAACTATAAGAGATATACAGAAGCGTTCGTTGGAAAGGGTTCACCGTGTGATGACAATTTAATAAAGACGCGTTAAGATTTCAATTTTAAGTACCAGACGTGGTAATATCTAAAAACAATTTGCAGAAAGGACTCAACGAGTATTTTTAAAAACAGTGTACTGTATAATAATTACTTTATAAAAAGACTTTGTTGGTTTCTAATCAGTCCTTTATAAACAGCCTCATCATAGAAAAATATAATTTGACATAGAAAAATAAACAAAATTGCCGTGGCTTTGGCTGGCTTTGTTCCAAAATGTACTTTTCACGGGCCTCGACCCAATTCTCTGACTTTATTCCCTTGCGCTTTGGCCACTGTTCATGCGACGTTTCCTAAAGCACTTACTGAGAATCAAATCTCATGCTGACTGTACTATTGACCGAAAGTCACGTTCGGTAAATCGAAGCGAGCTAATGTAATTCACTTTCTGAAAGTATTGCGGTTTGCTTGCTGTTATGGCAATTTCGATTCTATAGAATTCTTTGTCAAATATGAAGTAAAATGACTTCAATACATTAATGAGCCTTTATACATTAATGAGACTTCAATACATTAATGAGCCATTAATTATAATTTCGGGTCTATTACATACTTCGCCACGTTGCTCCAGAGTAGATTGGTTTCTTCAGTGTCTGTTATAAGTCGCCCGAAGGCCTCCGACAAGGCTTAACGACTTCAATATGATGATAACAACTGATGCGATGCGATGGCTTGAACTTTTATTCAATCGAACCTGACCTTTTTGTGAAGCCTGTTTGTGAATACCACACGATTCAGCTGCCAAACGATTTGTCGTGTTCGCTGGGGGCTTGAGAAGATCTAACGATAACAACTGGGATCTAGGGGTTTACCTGCCCTCGATACAGGGAAGTGCTAATGATATTTTTGCCTGCGGTCACCCAACTTTCTACCGACCGCACCCGCTGTTTCTTAACTTTTTCGATCCCCTACAATCGAAACAAGGTGCTGGTGTACGCATCTCTTACTGTCTTATAAACCATCTTATATAAGAACTACATACATGAAGACGGAAAGGAGGTGTCTGTCACAACTTTATGAGTTCTTATTTAACTTGCAGTATATGTCCATTAGTATATTTGTTTGTTATGGGTCAAATCTTGCAAGCGTAGACCCACTTCCTCTGACACAATGCAGAGCAAATTTTGCATAAAGTTTTCATCCTGATGACAATGCATGTTTATGACAAGCATGAACTGATCCTACGTTCAGGATTGGCTGTAGATAACAGAACTCCTCAACGGTTAACAATACAGTTATGAAATTATGTGTATTTTTTGTATTATGGACTTATATTTAAATTTTGTGTTTTTAAATATTTTTAATAAAAGTATAATGAGTTTTGTTTCACTCCAAGAAACCACAAGGCTTTGCTTCAGACGTTTGTTCTCAACACTACTATGTTCACTATACGGCACTTACCTATTTCGAAAAATCCCCCATTCCACCGCTCCACAGAGTATTAATACCGTCACGTCACAAGTAACGTCAAACTAGCCTCTTTTTTTCGGCAACTTCCGTCGTAATAATTAAATGACATTTTAATTTTCATTTCCTGTCGACATTACTTAGTATTAAATTACAAAAAAATGTATAAAAAGAGTAGCAAAAAATTATCTAAAATTAATGAATAATTACAAAAGGTTTATTTTTTATTGATGTACAGATTTTCTATTAACTTTTGACTTTTTGTAAGTTCGCTATGATTTCCTAAAACAAAATAAATAGTTCTCATTTCATTTCATTAATAATACAACAGATTTTGTTGATACTGAAATGAACAAACCTTGTTTACACACTCGTAAAAGCTTTCTCGATGGTCAGATGACATCTGCTTTTTTCACGAAATCACGAAAACATCGTTTTGTCGATTTTGTCACAGATTTGCTCTTTGTCAACCGTTTTGTAACATTCATTATGTTCTTCACTGTCACATTTGGTTGTGACATTTCTAACAGGTAGCTAGATGTTTCTTCTTCTTTTTTTTTTGACAGGCCGGTTGGTCTAATGGTTAATGAACCTGACTGATACCACGAAGGTCGTGGGTTCGATTCCCATCCAGCTCAAACTTTTCTGTGATGAGCAGGAAAGTTTGTTCTGTGTGTCTGGGTGCTGGGTGTAAATATCTACGTATATAAGTATGTATTTATAAGAAAACAATAAGGGCGCATCTCTTTCATGTGACTAAAGGTTATTGTTAAAGACGACCTTATTGTTTTATAAGGGCGTAACTCTTGTGTACTGTAATATTTGTTAAAACTCGTAATAAAGGACATAAAATTACCAATTTTATACGCTCTAATTCGCATGTACCTCCTCTTTGCTTCCCTAATTAATGAGAATCCGCCATTTTGTGACGCCATCTATACAGTAATGAGGAAATTTGTAACAATGTAAATTTGATATTCAAGAAATGGTTAATATTTTAATATCTCCTGTAGATGCGTGTAAGAATATACGCTACATAGCTTTCGTATTGAAGATTGCGAAGGAAACACGGTTTATTTTGCGCCGTTGGAAAATACTTTCCTATCTAACCCCCATTTTAATTTAAGCCCGAAAGGTCTCTAAGAATGAAGAAATTTCGTTCCCATTTTATCGACTAGCTCGCCAGTAAGCGATATAGTTACGTAAAAAGAGAAAAGAGGAGTCAAAAGCAATTTTCACACTTCTTCCAATTTGATACTATGTAGGTAATATTGCTTCGTGATATTTTTTTACGAAAATTTATTTGTATTATTAGGAGGGTCAGTTATTTTGGGTTTATATTAGAATTGGTGTGTTTATTCATTCATATTTTACACCACGGCGATAGTGAGACGGCTAAACGGAAAAATTCAAATTATTTGACTATGTGATAATGTCTGAGTGTTAGTGAAAGTGCATTAGTGTATAACAGAACCCGGTAACTGCTCGTAGATATGAGGTAACATCTATGAAAAAACACAACCGAAAAATCACAATCTGAAAAAACACAACCTAAAACACAACCGAAAAAACAACGTGAAAAAACATAACCGAAAAAACAACGTGATAAAACACAACCGAAAAAACACAATCGATAAAACACAACCGAAAAAACAACGTGAAAAAACACAACCGAAAAAACACAATCGATAAAACACAACCGAAAAAACACAATCGATAAAACACAACCGAAAAAACACAACGTAAAAAAACACAACGTGAAAAACACAACGTAAAAAAACACAACCGATAAAACACAACGTGAAAAAACAC
>DWJZ01005268.1:0-14266 GCA_018249125.1 Asbolis capucinus | reverse complement strand
TCACAAGTGGTTTTACGATAATACAGCAAATTGTGGAAGTTAAAACTGACTTTCTTCCTCGTATCTTCATCGTATGCACGACGAATAAATCCTTTTAAGCAGTTTACATACATATACGCAAAATATTAAGTTTTTTAGGATTATTTGAAAACAGGTGATGTTACTTTTTTCTTTCAACTATTCATTCGAATAATGTTAGGCGGCAGTGGTACTAAATTTAGCAACAAGCTTATCAGATATTCTGTCCCAATATAATGAATCTTCATAAATATCTAGGAACTGCCCACGCTTCGCTTCGGAAGAACCAATTACCAGAAAACTGTAACAGTTAGACATACACTATTACGGATTTATTTGTAGATATTGATAACTATAAAACTGTAGTACATCATTTTGCTCTATTGTCAATCATTTCCGCAGCATCCGCGATATAAGGATTTTTTGATATCTTTTTTCACACGTTGGGTTACCATGTCGAAATTTTCACGCGGAACCCTATTTTGTCTATAATAGCCTATGTTCATTAGGGATAATGTAGGATTGTTATGGTAAAAAAAATTTTCAAATCGGTCCAGTAGTTTTGGACCCTATTCAATTCAAACAAACAAACAATCAAATCCTTTCCCTTTATAAGATTAGTGTATAATACTCGTAACTTATTCTTTTCGATCACAGATTATTTGTTTCATATTTAAAATATACAATTGTTAAACCTACTCAGCTCTTTAATCGGTAAATGTGCTCTTAGTCGTGATAGTTGAACAGATTCCTTATTACGTGTATTTGCATTAAATTTCTTTCAATGTAGGTCAGAGCTTCTAGTTAATATCAGTCAATGTTAGCGGTAATGAACAAACGGAGTATAATACGCTATATACTGCTTTCAGAATAACTTCATTCATGCCATATAAAAATATTTGTATTTAACGCTTCTGCAGTTTTATTAACTTCTTACTCTATTCATGTTCATTTAAAATACTATTTATGGAAGTACATATAAAAAATTTTAACCTCAATTTAATTTTCAATATCATGTTCTTATAATTTTTAAAATAAATAATATAGAACTAGATACTCAAAAAAATTTGGATTCTGTTTATTCTTGGTTTGACTATCGTTTAATTCAAATGTTTTAAAACTTTTATATCCAGAATGTATGCATTCATGAACTACTGCATAAGATTATTTGTCATTATGTTTCAAGTGTCATGAAAATTTTTATGTACCTATAATTGCCGCAAATTGTTTACCAATATATGTACCTTACTGCATAATATCTTAATGGCCAGTGTTAAAAATTGTCCATTGTTCATTTCTACAATGTCCTTTAACATCTTATTTTAAATCCCATTAGTATCAAAAAATCTGACTGAACCAACTTCGCTGATCATTTGAAATGTAACTTTAATATGTATAAGATCATAAAGAGAGCCTAATGGATACATATTAATCCATTGAAAATTTGAAGCATTACTTTTGAAGTTTGCTATCGACATAATATCAGTTCCATCTTTTTACGATGGTCAGCATCATTTTTAGGTACTCACACATTTCTCAGATATTCGCGTGAGAATTTCCCGGTATACACTTATGGATTTACTGGGTTTTACGCGGGGCTTCATTGAAAAACATTGCTTACTCCGTAGCATGATTTATTTCATATAAGAGTTTATGAATGCGGCAGACTTTACATGCTCGGATTGTTTACCTGTTTTACTTTATTTCGTCTTCTTGTATAAACATTGTAAAGATTGTACGATTGTTTCATTTTGATTTGTATTTTCATTTGTTTTATCATGTATGTGTTTATTATTTGGCATGTCTGTTTCATTTATGTATTTCCGTCTGTTTTGCTTATTCTTCTTCATATGTACTAGTATATTGAAAGTTCATTCGATATCTTGATGCCTTTCTCAATTTGTGTCACTTTACACAATTATGATCCTTCCGCTTTTAATTGATACAAACCATCTTTCTACATATTGCCTATTCCTGTTTTTAACATTACCTTTATAATTACTTGTATTAAAAAATACAATAATTTTGTACTTTATAATATACGCAAAATAGTTTTTGAAACCTTACAATTAATTTTCCTGTAATAATACTAATTTGAACTTATTCTATATTTCATTCTTCTACATTCTATTAAGCAGTTGTCATCTACATGCCAGCCTTCAGAGGTCGCTATAGAGCCGTTATTAGTTTCAAATATGATTGAACCATGGCCTACTGCTAGAATAAATTCCTTAATTTCATTTTCACTAATATTACCATGACACACAATAGTCGACCTACATTTTTCATTTCAGTTTGAATAGTGATTCACACATGGAATTAAAACGAAGTTACTTAAACTAGTGTCATAGTTAACGGCACATCAAAAACCATACCGTAATGCATAGTGCATGTAAATAAATTGCCACTTCTATTAAATAAAAACCTACTCTACCTCCTCATTGTATCATTGACTTGTTTACGAGCGATTCTCCTATCGAGGGTACTTGTACATTTTATGGTAGCGATGCAACAGATGTAACATAAAACCCAAAATAAAAAGAGTGAAAATTTTCAACATTTACCCTGTGGGTTTCATGACCCACATTGTCATTTAGATATATCTCTAACATTGCGAGCCATGCGGGCCCAACAATCCGCGAACATCCTACTTTGCAATTGACGAAAACCACATTACTTTTTAATTTGAAACGTTGCTGGGATCTCGGCAAAGGGAGACTTTATTACGCTCAGAGTATCTCGCTTTTGACCCGTGGAAGGTATTTTTTATTCATTTCTACGTATTCATATACGGGAGTTGGCTTTCTCTTCAACGGCTTCCCTTTTCATGTTTTTTTGTGGTATCTACCCGCGTTTAGCGTTGGAAAATAGAAATCCTTCTTTTTTAGTATCGCGTTGGATTTAAATTTTGCAATCAATTTTGCTCTGATTTTACTTCGCTCGATATTACGATAGGCGTAGACAGGCCTGCGAATTCTATTGCGATGATCATCTTGACTGGATAATTTTATAGCATACTTATATTTCCAATATATGTATATTTATACACAGTAAAACACATGATGTTTGTAAAATTTAAAGTAAAGATGGAAACATGTGAGTATTACAAACGTTCATGAACTAAAACTATATATTATTTTAATAAAAAATTAAGTAGACAGTTACAGTCGATTCTCAAAGTGGAAACATTACTAATTAAAGATAGCCTGGATTAAGGTAATTAATGCAAGCCCAATCGACCTCCCAGAGTGGACCAAGGTGGTTGAGTCAAACCTGGGTTTTTCTTCGCGGCAATATGTATCGCTGTACTCAAAAACGATGTACCTCAAACAAGCAATTATGGATTATGTCAGAAAAGCAACAATATGTCTGTAAATAACATTGTAATACAGTATAGCAAATATTTAACATATTACAAATAGTTTCCAACAAAACCCTCTAAGGGTATTTAACTTCATCAATATTACAAGGTATACCATAAAATTTTACTACAGAGACCCTTTAGTAACAAGGTTATGTTTTTGTTACAGGTAACCGTCCCGGTATTTGGAACTTACGGTCATTATTGGATGTCGAACAACCCTCAATATGTAAGGAACCCGAGCAATTTCCGCCTCATTGTTAGTTCAGATCAACAGAGAAACTTCGCTCCAGTGCGCTTTTAATTAAAACAGTTTTTCCAACTAAATGGAGTTCTGTAATGAAATAAATTTTAAATTTCTACGAAGTGCCTGTTCAATAGTCCGATATAAAAAGTTGTTAACTCCTGATATATAGGAAAAGACATTTGAAATTAATTATCGTAATAAAAGTATTAATTAAACCCTCTATTCTCTATTACGATTATTATTTCTCATGTCATAATAAGTTGAGCATTTTGCCGAAGTCTCTAGATTCGAGAGAATTTTTGTCTGTTTTATATGTGAAACGTTCATTCTCTAAGAGACTTGTATCTTATATCAATAATAAAGTACTAAGAGTTAGTAAATTTTATCTGTGCTCCAGAGGTTACATTAGGCTATGCCTCATACTTTACACTGTCATCTGGACTCTGTAAAAAATACATATAATATTTTGTGACTAAATCAGAAAAGAATAGGAGATATCCATTATAATAGACCCATAACAGAAATGGTGTTCCGCATGGATCTATTCTGACCCCTTTTTTATTCCTTTCTCAAATGCATCAATATCAACACCAAGTCAAGAGTGATTCTTCCCAATTCATAGACAACATCGTATTAATTTATTTACTAAAATCACACTATGTAGTATTCCTGTATCGATGAAACAATCTACAAGCTGGCTCTTAAAGTTAGACCAAGATGAGTTAAAAACATCTCATGTCTGATTTCAGAAGAAGGATCACTGAACAGCTGGTTTATACGAATAGAATATTTATGTGCCGCTGTTGGTGGCGTAGTCGCGAAACAGTTATTTTAATACTGTAATGGGTAGCGTGTTTCAAAGTAATTTTCGGTCTCTGAATACATTTTTACATTTGCGATGCTAAACCCAATTCTGAAAATTAAAAGAATTTTAAATTAACCTTTACATATTTTTAACTTTCAGATTTCATGTTATGAAGGTGCCATTTATGTAAATGTAAACTACTTTAGAATATAAATTGTTGATATTTTGGTTTCAAGGTCAAATTTATTTTTTATATTTTACAAATCGGTTAATTGCTACACGAAACAGTTGTTCTTTTTTCCAAGCATTATATGCATACGTTTCATCACTATTGAAGATCAGGTAGGTAAAACTCTTCCAGCAGATTTACACTCTAGCAGGTCTAGGGTCTAGCAGAAGAGCGATTGGATTAGCAGTTAGTATTTCTATCTTGGCCAGGGGTCATCAGTCCTAACTTTAATGTTTCTGATCGTATTAGCTGGTTTATCGTATCGTATTAGCTATATTAGTTTTTTCACGATTACGTCCGCGTAGAATACTTTTCATCAGCTACCCCCCACAAGTCTAAATTTCTAAAATTCTAAAAAAAATATTTATTTTCTATTAACTGAATAAAAACAAATATGTAATTTTCATACAAACTTTCACGCCCTATCTCAACTCATTAACGTAAACTTAAAGCGTCACAGGCTGACTGACGTTTTGATACCTGTCAGTAAAAACTCAGGCTTGTTTCGCATTTAAAGTATTAGTCAGTATTTATTAAATTACTACATAAAGTTTTTTTTTCAAGTCATATATTTTTCACATTCGTTCCAAACACACCTTAATTGAATTAGATGTGGTTTCTTTTGATGTGATTTAGTAACTTTAGGATAACATTTGTGTTATTTAAATCAGTTCCAATTTTTTTTAATGAAATAATCGGGTCTAAATATTTTTCCCAGTCAGGCATATGTAACCCAAAGCAAAGCGAGGGCTAGTAAAATTTAACAAAGCATAATTAAAATTATTACACTACTTATTAAAACCTCGTCTCGTATTACACGTTGCCATACTAAATGAATTTTCATTATTATTTATATGCCGGACAGAAAAGGACCATCATACGTATAAAAGGGACAGATAGAGGAATTTCTAATGAAGGTAACATGAGCGGTGGGTGTAGTGGGGGTTAAGGGTCAACGACCTATTCTTTAGGGTGGCACCCCATTTCCCCAGAAATGTGCTAGGCGGTTTATTTTGATGCATTTTCTAATTGATTCGTTTCTTTGGGCGTTTCGTTCGTGTAATCAAACGTTCAAAGTATCTTGTTAGCCGCTTTGTCGAATCAGGACGTCGTAATTAATTATTGAGAGTTAATTCATTATTTGGATAATTTAATTCCTTTTTGGTTTAGCGTTCTTCAAAGGTTATTGTTGTATTATATGAAGTAAAACGGGTTGTACGTTCTTTAGAGACTTGCTAATCGTTTAACAAAGGCACTCAGAGTCGTTGATGGATACACGATTTAGAACTTAGAACGGAATCTGTGCGGCAA
Source organism: Asbolis capucinus (assembly GCA_018249125.1). Classification (NCBI taxonomy): domain Eukaryota; kingdom Metazoa; phylum Arthropoda; class Insecta; order Lepidoptera; family Hesperiidae; genus Asbolis; species Asbolis capucinus. Next base: position 8,295 of record DWJZ01005268.1, on the reverse strand, counting down.
TAACATAAGGATGTCTATAATTTAAAACGCATTTGAAATAGATACTACAAGGAGTACACTTTTGGAACAATACCAAACCTATGAAAAAGAATGATTGAAAAAGACATTATAATTACAGAAAACTAATGGTTTTTTACTTTAAAATAAAAACCCTTGTGTTTAATTTCTTGTACAAATCAATTGGTTCCTAATAATGGAATTGTTATGTCTATACGAATATTGATTATTCTGGTAATAAGTGCAAATTTATTGTTTTATTAAAACACCATCTATCGGTTATTTATGAACTAAACTTACGCATGTCATTATTTATAACGTTAACAATATAGTGAATACGTAATACATATAACAACTTTTCGTCGCTACGCACTGTTTTTTTTTTTCATTTTTATCGTTATACATGTATTTATTTAGATTTTTTATCATACAAAAAAGAAAGTAAGAATAAAAGGCAGCTTAATGCATTTTTTTATCCTAAGAAATAAATTATTTCTTCTTCAAATAGATCCTAAATTTGTAAATGCATGCTAAACCCATTTAATCATAATGCAGTTTCATAAATCGCGGTAATATTTGCACTATATTTTTGGGTTAGCATTTACGTGCTAAATTCAAATTCTAAACTATTAACAAATATTATTTTATTCATCGCAGACAATATAATAGTTCTAAATTTGACCAATTTACGTCGAGCCGAATATTCCCACAATATTCCCGTAAATTCCCATAATAGTCACGTGCATGGTCGGGATCTCCATTTCCGTTTGGCTAACTTTACGGCTGTTTTTTGTATGTATTCGAAACGAGTGGTGCGAGTTAGTGCGGCAAACAAACTGGTTGTTTATTCAATTGGACCGGCCCTTTATACGATAGGTTGAAAGCGGTTGGAGCTGGTTCCAAACTGAGCAGTATTGAGGCGTGAAAAACGCGTGCAAGCGACCACGCGCCGTCCGTACCGCATGCGGGTGGCGCGATCGAAAATGTCGCTTGGCGTAATCAGGGCAGAAATAACAACTGAACGTAATTAGTTCGTTTTGTTTGTCGAATTAAAAATTAAAAATTCCTGCGTAATTACTGCGTCGCGTAATTCTGCGTAATTATTTTTACTACATTTGGTAGTTTTGTGATTTTGCTGCAGCGATTTTTGTTAATTTAGAATTTTTCCTTGTTAATCTTCGAAGCCGCCTATAGCCTAGTTGATTTACCGATATGTAGGTAGCCTGTATTGTCAAACCTGTAATGAATAACCTACAAAATTCCCAGCTATAGCAGGCATGTATGTGACAGATGAATGTTTATTCCTGGGTTGTGTTATCCTAACCGATCGATTGTCGAATGAGCATAGTGTTATTCGTTTCTGGTTTTGATACTTGTATGATGCAATTAATTTAGACGGGAATGATTAACTAGATGGAATTAATTTAGACAGGAATGATTAACTGAAGCTGATACTCGGAACTTTGACCGCGGAAAGGGAGTACATTTTCAAAAATCATTTCTTAGCATGCCTTAATTTTTTCTAAGTCTACTGCTAAGCTGGTAGTAAGTTACTTTATATACGAAGTTAATAAGTTCCATTTATGAAGAATTTGGTAGAAGAAAGAACGAAAACTTATTAATCCAAGACAAGAAATATCTTGCTCAAAAATATAATAAAAATTAAAAATGAATTATTTACGGAACCCAATTTCATTGGTACAAAAAAGTCCTTAATACTTTAAGATTTTTTCAAGTAATGATAACATTCCTGAAGCAATAAAAATTCAATTTGAAATTTATTTAATGTGTAAAATATAACTACGAAAACTCCATATGGAGGATTCCATAAACGTAGTTAGCGTAGAAGAAATCAAATTAAAATTCAATTTGTGGGAGACATTTGCTTCGATTAACGAGAAATGTTTTTCTGATATCGGAGCACTGTTCGTTCAGAATTTGGAATTTATATCTGAAATTATTTATAATATAATAGTAGTACGTAAAGGACTTTGTAGATCTTTATAAAGAATTCGTTAGTATTACCCTGTCTCGATTCCACTCAGTTTGATCTATAAAAGCGCCAAATGAAACAGTTTCACATTAATAAAATAGGAGTTGTATTGAAAACTATGTATTTTGTTATGGGAAAGTCTTTTATAGCTACATTAGTAGATTTTACGGGACTTTCTAATACACCTTCATAATTCGTCCGTTGCATCATAATATATTGTAGTCAAGCATTAACTTATGATTTGAAAAAAAAGTACGAACGATTTTAGGGATGCAAACAACTTTAATATTGCTTCGCTAGTATAATCGGACTGCCATCTAGCCAGCTTAACTAAAGAAGGATAAGGTTACAAAAGTAAGTGCAGCAAGAAGCGCGTGCGTGAAAGTGTTTGGAAATAAAAACAAGTTTTATTAAAAATATTTAAAAACTCATGCATTACAGAGCCCTAATAATGTAGAAAATTCTATGACCGCATTGTTAACTGTCAAATTCCCTTGTCTGAAGTCAATCCTGAGCATAGCCGCAGATCATACAGAAGATACATGTAAGAGAAAGCGGATCTAATTAAGGTTGCAAGATTTGATCCGTAACAAATAAATGTACTAATATACAAACAAAGCTTTTAATAATAAAATGTTGCATATAATGTGGACTGCATAGAAATGCAGAATTATCAGAAGATAATTCACTATAAACACAACGGCCGTATGCTACTTACAGTCCTTGGTAATTAGCAAAATGTTAAGAGACACAAAGAATTATAGTTCATATAGACATAATACTTAGATAAGTAAAATAAAAGTTAGTGTAAAATAAGTTCATAAATAAAAAAAATGTCTACATGGCTTCAAACATCATCTAAAAATTGTTTATATTTAAGATGAGAAACTGCCCTCCGTTCGCTTCGGAAGAACCAGTTCCCAGAAAAAGTAGTTATTGTGGTATAACTGTAACTGTTTGATATATGGAGTCGCGGACTTATTGATACAAAACTAGTACACCACTTTGCTCTATTGCCGATAATTTCAGCAAGGTACGTGATATTTTGGTATTTTTTCAGAAATTGGTTACATAATCGAAGTTTTTCTACACATATATTCATATACAGTAGAAAAAAGCTAACAATTTAATAGTAAGACAATAGTTAAAGCAAATGTTACTTTGATTGACGTCGATAGTCATTATAAAGAGGCAATATTACTATAAGTTTGGTATGAAACGCTGCAAGATGGTACCAGCGGCGTGGCGAGACCAATAATTACGAAAGTTTCTGAGCGGCCACATGACGAGCCCTAGTTTCGGGTATCGGCCTTCAACTCACTTGTTTATAAGTAATTTTGGTTCGTAATATTACTTTGTTTTCAATTTTACTCTATAGTTCATAATTTTCTCACTTATTGATTTTATTACACCAAGTTGAAGTGAAGAGAAAGATAATTATGTTAGTGGTTATTATATTTGTTTCAAGATCAGATTGTTATTTTATATTAAGATTGAAAGGAATGTGGTTGAATATTTGAATAATATTTTAAGTTTTAAGAATTTAATTATATAACAAAAGCACGTTCCTACATTGTTCCTAACATGTGAGGGTTTAGAATCTAAGAAGTCAAGAACTAAATTCTCATTACATGCTAAAAAGCAACAAAATGGAGATGAATGAAACATGCCGTAATCTTTGTTCGCACGTGTCAAAGTAATCTGGGCCATGAAAATATCAACAGCGATGTAAACCTCGCAGCAGCGTCAACCCGTCAACTGCTCGCGCGCTCGCTCGCCGCTAATCATAATTGACATTTGACAGTTCGACATGGGAACACGCATACATCTGACACGGTAGTATGTACATATATTAAATATTGTAATAGCAACGATCACGCTTTGTAAACAAAGTTGAAAGAGCGTATTAAAGTGAGGGCACTAAAAGCGTAGCCGTGTTCGCTAAATTGAATCAATTTGCAAATAATCCGACAATATTGTAGGCGTCTGCGAAGTGCGGACTATGGAACCTCGTTCAGTAATTGATGCGTGGATCGGTGCGTTACTAAGCGTTTTCTTGCTTTGTTATTCGCGTACCCTTTACGAAACGTCTAATAAACTCAACTGTATTTCTGGGGTAATGCATTAGTAAATTATTCCGTATACAACTTCTCGCTTTTTCAGTTTATTTTCTCACCTACATTTTTAACCGCGTCGATCGAACTGTGGATGTCGTTTGGTTACATGTTGGCGTAATTCTATCATACTAATATTATACCATAATGGATATTTGTTTCTCTTTAATCAATAATACTAAACGCGTCTAAAATTTGTTAAAATGATAGTTGGTAGTGTGGAATAACACAGGCTACTTCTTATCAACGCATGACGCTGACGGCGGTCAGAAACTAGTATAAAAATGTATGCTTTTGTTATAAGGGATTCCATCCTTGAGAGCAAGTCCTTCTCTGTACACAGTGGAATATGCCCTTTCCCTTTCTTACGAGACCGATGTGCTATATACTTGTCTTTAATTATATGAATATGTATGGTATTCTTTTTTCTACTTCTGCTTCTACTACTAAACTCTTCAACATCACATACTATAACAAACTCTCGCTTACGGACAACTCACACACTTCTATCTGATCTTAAAATAAGCGTAAACACGAACGAACAGGTTATATTTCGTCCAGTAAACTTGTACTATACGATTTGACTACTGATAAACATATTTTAATATATATTTAAATACATACACATAGATATTTTTAATATTTGGAGAGTTTCTAAAACGTCTCAAGTTATGTTCTAAAGCACTGACTAATCCCCAAAATTCCAAACCAGCTGCCGTCATAATTGGTCAACCATTAATTAGGGCTACAAATTAATAATAATGACTTCCCCGTGACGTCACAAATTTTGCATGACAAAGGAAACCTGTCATTTTATTCTGGCCAGAGTTTGTGCCATTGTTCCTACTCTTGCACCCTTGCTTATATTTTTAGCTTCCTGCGTCATAACCGCTGAAGGTTCCACGAAGGAATAGAATAAAATGAACCCCTATTAAGACGGTTTGGAGAGCCATTGTATGGTTATTATCGAAAAAAATATTCTTTTCTTTTCCTTGTGGATGTTTTAATTGCTGGTGGTGTCCCGCTGGGAGGTTGTCATTCGTATTGTTCCGTTAATGTATTTTTGTGTATGTTTTGATATTCTGTTAGCCAATTTGATACCGTTATTATACGAAGATTTAGATAAAAAATTGTTGTTTAAAGGATGCGTTAAGGAATTAAAAATCTATCAGTAGATAGGATTTTACTATTACTAGTCTATGTTGTGGTTTCGTCCGCGTTATATTAATGTTGATAAAAGTAACCACTGTGTTACTCAGATTATAATCTAATTTGTTCCAAATTTGACCTGAAGAAGTAACAAACATACATACATCCATGTATAATATTTAGTATTAACAATATAGGAACAACTTAATAATTATAACACGACCGAAGTTTCAGTTTCGTTTTCGGCTGAAACAGAACAAAGCCGAAAATTCGGTTTCAGTTTCGGCAAAAAAGTCGGCGGACTTAAATGACAAACCTCTTGTAAAGTAAAACTTGTTTCAAAACAATTGGAAGGAAACGCAAGCTGGCAGGATAGGTCATTGTCACTTTGGACATCTCCCCTTGTCCAAGCAAAGCCGATTATAATCGTGATAAAACCCCAGACCTCCCCAACCGATACTCCCAGCCTCACCCTACCTTATCCGATCTGCTGTCAAAAGTCCTTCCAATTTATGTATTGCAGCCGACACCCTGCGGTATTATTTATCGTTAGACGATTTTCGCGGCAACTTTTCTTTTTTATACCATATCGATAGTACGAGAAGAAAGACGAATGAGTCACGAAGGGGTAATATGTACTTCATACGTGGAAGCTATTAATTGTTCTGGGAATTTGAATTCAACATACAAATACAGAATTAATCTGCAATTCCTATGTATATAAAGACCACATGATATAATGATAAATGATTCAATTCACTAGTGTTTGCCCGCGGCTTCGTCCGCATGGTACTCGTAGGTACGTTGTTAAAAAGTACTTTGTGTATTTCCGACTATAACCTATTTCTGTGCCAAATTTCATCCAGATCGGTTCAGTAGTTTTTGCATGAACGAGTAACAAATATCCGTCCTTCGCAATTATAACATTAGTAGAACTAATGAGCTTAAAATGGGTGTATAGATATTCTTAAATGATAGAACTCACTAGAATGAATCAGAATTAGAAGAAACATCTGGATCAAAATAGGTTCACCCGTTGGAAGTTACGATTTTATTATGTCAAACTTGTAATACGAGTGGATTTTTGCATAAATAGTCTAAATATATATTTCATGAAAGAGTGTAAAGTAGTTGTTTTAAAATCTAAACATTATGACGCTTGTTAAAGAGACATAAATAATAATATTTTGCAGGCTACAACTCAATAATGGCTTAGTACTGAGTACCGGACTCTTCTCGTAACTGAGGGGGGCTAGAGGGCATAGGGGGTCATACTCCACCAAACTCTTCCTATATGGCTTTGTAGGAGGGGTTCAACGCAATTGTAGAAATCAACTATGTCAGAAGAAGGTCTTTGACAAAGTTGAAACTATTGTCATTTAACTATAAGAATTGGTCCCAACTGACTTACGTACCCTCCGAAGCACGGAAGCACTCAAGCTTTTGCCACTAACGATCACCTATCCTGCTTCCGATCGTTGCATAATTTGGTCGATAACTTAGGATCGGTTCAAGCAACCGAGCTAGGAATGGTAATATTATTCATTACAAATTTCACAGCCATATTACTAATAAGTAGGTCATCAACATAATTGCTACCACTGTCCCACTACTGGGCTCGAGTCTGCTTTACAATGTGAGTAGTATAAGCCATAATTCACCACGATGGCCAAGTGCGGTTTTCTAGAGTACACACACCTTTGAGAACTTTACGTAGAATTCTCGGCAGTGCACCCAGTACACGCAGGGTTTTAAACCCAGAACTTTTAAAATACTTACGTTCAAACCTTTGGGCTATCTCTGCTATTAAATATCTGGTATATCGTTACTAAAACTAAATCAAACAAGAGGGATAGCAGAGCCCAGATTGTAGAAATTCCATTATATGTTGAAACAATCTAATTCAGGCTTAAAATAAGACGCGCGAGACCTCCCAGCACCAGTATTTCCTTTGGGAGATTGCAAAAGTGTCGGCTGTCTTCAGCTGAATAAAGTGAATATACTTACTGTACTCAGAAATATGTATAATAAAACTATTTCCATGTTAGGGCACTTCTTATTTATGAAGAATTTCTTGATAATACTTTCAAACGTTATCGTAAATTCTGACGCTCTGTCTTTGATGATGACCGTCATCTGATGCTTGTAGATATGTAATATATACATATAAAGATTAATGTTTGTTTGTGAGTTTGTTTGTTTGTACTTTATAGACTCTGAATTGATAGGAGATTGGACATTGATGTCTTCAACTTTGTTAAGAATTTTCTGGAAAAGGGTTTGGAACTAAATGATATTGATCGGACACGTGGTTGATATGTATAGCGAAGCAAAGCGCGCCGGGTACAGCTAGTAAATTGATAAATATGCGTAATAAATTCTTATATACAATTAATGTTTTTTTTTATAGTTTTACATCCAAATAAAAAATCAACAATCCTTCATCACAGAAAAAAAACACAACAATAGCATTCCGGGAGTGCCGACAGAAGTGAACTTGAACAATTAGGTGTGTACTTTTGCAATCGTTAAGAAGATCTTTAATGTACATACATATGTACATACATAAATATACACAGAGGTTTCGCAGCTAGCTTCCGATTTTTCCCATGAAACATGCCTAACACTTTCACTTCATAGTTTTCACTCTAAAAATGTTCTAGGTGGGAAATCACTTTTAGTTTAGCTTTAGTATCGTGTAGACCAGGGGTGAGCAACCCGCGACCCGCTGACTGCATGCGGCCCTTTGAGCATTTTAAAATAGATTTTTTATGCTTAGAAAGTCAAATACTGTGTCAAAACACAAAATAATAGAACTTCAAAAACTGGTTTAGTATTCAGCTTATGTTTCCCTTCTTATGTCCTATTTATAACAAAAAATGTAGTTGTTTTCCGATTACATCAAAAATTTGTTCAACGTATGTGAAGTTAGAGTGAAAAGATGGATATCCTATGTATAAATAAATAAATGCATAAATAACGCAAGCTTGCTTATGTATGCTGATGACACAAAAATTTATATGAAGATTAAAAATTTTACAG